>JAPKLW010000157.1:0-56889 GCA_026898455.1 Plectranthus barbatus | reverse complement strand
CACCGAAATTCGGTTTTGAGAAAATAAATATACTACGCTTATCTACTCGCGACGTACTTCGACCTCGTAATATTTAATTACAACAAAATTAAATATTTCCGCACGAGTAATTAACTCGATCTTGTCCGGATTCCAACATCCGACTTGATTCAAATCCATGACTTATTACTTAAAAGTCCAAATGCTCAACCACTCGTGATCTCGTTTGGCTCCAAGATCAGGACAAATTAACCACCTTATTAATCACTCTAGCAAGGGTTTTGCATTAGTTGGAGTTATATATAGTTATGATTTTTATTTTTTTTCTCCCTCACTTGAAAGAGCATTGTGTTTTGGTGTCTTTTACAGGGGACAATTGTTTCTTGATCACTTTAAATTTAAGTCTTGAGATTTTGCGCCTTACACAGTTATTGAAGAAAAACATTATTAGTTAGCTATGAATATATGTATACTGTTCTTATATAAAATCATATCATATAATAATTCATAGTTGTTACAACTTACAATATTGATCGAAATTAATTGAATTGATTAGCTCGCTTTCATGAAGGAGTAAAAATTGTAAAACTTGTCATAAAACATTTACATGTGGAAAGTGTATGGTAGGATTGCATTAACATGAAGAGAGTGGAATCTAAGCATAGAACTTTCCTTAGTTATAAAATATGAAATCAATTACCTTTTACTAACATTCGAGTGTTTGCAAAAAAAACATCTAAATGAGAGTTCTATTCATGTCACGAAAGCAAACAATAGTCTAAGTACTAAAAATTTAAACTATACTCTTCTACTTTGTATTTTTTTGGGGCAGTAGAATACTTGTACTAGATCTCGGCGCACCTTTATGTAGCCATTGTGACCCCAACCGGAACCATAAGTGTTCTGGCAATTATAGTAATCGTCGCTCCCCTTCCGACCGCACCCTACTACAAATAGTCCATGTTTTAAGATTTCCTCCTTTGGATCCGATTTTATATCCTTGAGGTCTTTCTTTTGTTGAGCAATTTCCTCGAGGTGTTTACTAGTACAACCTTGATATACTCACTCCTAACAAAAGAAAAATAGTCAAATGAACATTCAAAGCATTTGAATACTTTTAGTACTAATAATATATTAGAAAAAAAAAGTTAAATAAACTTAAATCTAAAAAATAGAAAGAAAAACTTAAACGTGGCATTTACATGGTTTTAGTACTCTTACCGGATATTCGCATTGTTTAAAACTATTCCAAAGACGAATACAGTTAACCCGTGAGAGGTATCCTTTCAATTGCTCGAGAATTGCATCTCTACCAAGAATTCTCTCATATCCTTGAATAAAAATCTTATGATCCTACAATATATTTAAATATTTAATTATTCAAATCGAGATAAAAAGGTTAATGAACAATAATAAATTACTTACCCAATTTGCATCCGTTATTGTAAATGATTCTTGAATCTCACGCACAAACGAATATTGTTGTGCTGGATACAATCCATAATCCTTTACATACTTAAATGCATGTTCGAAAGAATTGGGAAACCCAGTCTTAGTGCTTTAAGCACTTGATCAGGCATTGGGGCCTTGCCACCAAAACATTTAGGAGGGTAACGTCGATGCAAAAGATCCATAATTTCTTGAACATAAGCTTTGATAGACTTTTCTTTGTGTTGTAAGAATTGATCAGCATACATTGTGGCAGTAACCACGAATGCAAAACACAAATCTTGCACCAATAAAATATAAATATCATATTAATATACAAATATAAATATTTTGCTCTCAAAAACTAATATTTCTTAATATATATATATATATATATATGGATGAAAAACTAAGCACGTGTCTCTTAATATAGTTGACTATCAATTTGTAAAAGAAAAATCTTTTAAAAGAGATAATTTTTTTTATATTAATAGTTAAATTATATAATTGCAATTTTGTAAATCTTAAAATATTTAGCATTTTGTGTTCGGGGAACCGGGGAACAGGAGACAACACAATGTTCGGGGAACCGGGGAACAGGAGACAACACAATGCACGCCTATTTATAGACATGTTCCATTAGGGGGAGTCTGTCTCTCCATCAATGATTGGAGCCGTTACAAGCATGAGACACGCATAACCGACGCTGCCATCAAAGGCTGGAGCGGTTACAAGTTTGAATGCAATTCCAACATGTGCAAAATGTGCCACACTCAATTGCAACACATGGCTGACTCATCAGCCACGTCACATGCAACGTGTGCACCACGTCGATCGTCCACGTGTCAAGCCCGTAGGCTCATTTCACTTGCCCAAAAAGATAAGGCACCGTGGACCAAGCCAAGCCAAGGACCCAAGAGCCCAAAGACCACCCAAAGACCAATTACCAAGAACCAAGAACCGAGACCGAGGTTGGGTTCGGGGCACGGGTCACAGGCGCGGGCGCTCGCCACCGGCCTCGCTGAGGCCGTAGGCCGAGGCGGGGCGAGCGGCGGCAGCGCGCGAGGCGAGCCACCGGGTGCCACATACACTGCACACTTGTTTATTACACACCTCAACCATAAGGGTTTATAAACATAGATTAATTACTTTAATTAATCAATGTGAGATACTTCATTTATTACATTGTCACTTCATGTAATAATCCCACCAACCGTGTCACTTCGTGGACTCATTTCTCACTCACCAGAATTCAGATTTGAGAAAATAAATATACCACGATCATCTACTCTTCGCGTAGATTATGTTGGTAATATTTAATTACGACAAAATTAAATATTTCACATCGAGAATTTACCACAAAGTACCCGAATTACCAACAATCCCCCCATGAGTGGAAATGCCGAAATGGATGATGCATAGCCAACTCAGTTTCGAGAGATGTTAATGCACCTAAACAGGTAGCTTATAGCTTTGAACCGTTCATCTTCAATGTCGTCGGGCACTGGCGGCTTAGTGATAGGGATACCTTGAACTAATCCTCCATCGTGTGTACCGAGATAACAACATTGAAACATTAACATTTCAACCTCCATTCGTTCTCACATTTGGTTCCATTACGGGCCATGGACACCCCCTTTGGTTTCATAAGTGTTCATTTGAAGCGGTCCCCACTTCCATTTATATAGGTGACCTCCTATTCCGAGCATTCCTGCTTAGCTCAACCATCACGAGGTTTTCAGGAGTCATTAAAAGTCACTTGGGACTTAACCTATACCACATGCAGGCTCATAACACCTCACTTGCTATCTTCAGAGAAGGGTAGATAAGTCATTTTCTAAGGCATCGCCACTAGAGAATGTTGGAATATCAATCCAAATTTGATCAAGATAGAGAGATTAGAGAATACAAGGAAAATACCAATTGGGTTTCAATTTAGATCAATCAAGATTGTAATAGAATATTTTATTTCCTTATTCAAAATCATCACATCCCCATTAAAGGGATACCATGTAATCATTTTCAATCATTCAGAAATATACAATCTCTTCTTCTCAAACATGCCTAAACTAAAAAATCATTATGGTATCAGAGCAGGATTTCGGTCCTGACTCTGAAGATCCAAAGAACTAAAGGCTCAGATTTGATGATTCTTCATCGCCTATGCCCAGAAATATTCAAATCAGCCACAAAACCAACACCAAATCAAATTCCTTTCGGCCAAATTGTGAACTTAGAAAAAATTCATCATCGTCCATGCCTTTCTCAAGTCAATCAACCAAGACAAGGGCAGATTTACAAATCCTCCAAAACCTGCAACAAACATGACAGAAACCAATCAGAATCCATCCATAAAAATCCCAGACAACACTCATCTTGGAGAAAAACTGGATGACAACAATTATCCGGTATGGTCAAGGCTCATGAAGATAACCATTGGAGGCAGAGGATGTCTTCCTCATATTATAGGGAAACCAGCACCCCCAGATACAACAGATCAAAAATTCCCTCAATGGGAACAAACGGACTTAACGGTATGCTCTTGGTTACTACAGAACATGGAGAGTCGATTGATCGCCAACTTCGCACATTATCAAACAACAAAAGCAATATGGGATGCTCTTGCAACAACATATGGTAGCGGCATGGATCCTTTCATCCTCTATGACCTGGAAGTAAGAGCAAACAAGATCAATCAAGGAGGAACAACATTGGAAGACTATTGGAATAGCCTTCAAACATGTTGGATGCACATCGATAGGAAGGACTCAAGCTCAGGGGATTTTTGCGAAAAATGCACCCTATAACATCAGAAAAATCAAAGTCAGAGACGCATGTTTCAATTTCTCTCCGGATTGGATTCAAGATTCGATCCGGTTCGGAGAGACATTCTCAAAGAATCTCCCACATCAACCGCCGAAACGGCATTCAACAGGGTTCAAAGTGATGCCGCCAGATCGGAGGTTCTCCAATCGGCAACAACACAATCGGAGATGGGGCAAATTGGATCCATAGGATCCGGACTCGCCCTCAAACAAACCTTTTCCCAACACCGACCGAGTGCAGCTCGCATCGGAAATTAGCCGTCCCAGCCTCCCAAGATGGACAAATCGAAGCTCCAGTGCACACACTGTTGAAAAAGAAAACACACGAGAGAAATGTGTTTTGAGTTGGTTGGATACCCCGAGTGGTGGGAGGATAACCACAAACGCCCCACCGCTGGCAAAGGGAAGGCGGCTGTCGGCATAAATGACGAGGGAGAAAGCCGAAATGTTATTCCAGATTCCGACAGGATCGGATTTGGTGCACAAGGAGAAGCGGCATCGACGACATCCAGGAAACAGCGACGCCGGCAACGGCACAGCCGAGAGGGACGTCGGCGACTGGGCATGCGGCGGCGCAGCCAAGAGGTAAAGGGTTTGGTTGTGAGGCCAAACCCTATTTCCCCATTCAATTTATGCAACAAAAATCTTTGCATAATAGTCCCTGCAATCTCGCTATTTCACAGTCTGACCCTATAGCAAAATAGTCCCTCAGCTCATTCCAATTATTATATTGAACCCCCTTGCTATGATGTTGATTCCACACGAATAAAATCGAATGTTTGTACTATTCATGATCAAACTATTGAAAAGAACAAACATTGGAGTTTTGATTGTGGAGCAACGGATACTATGAACTTTGATAGGAATGATTTTTTAGATTTCTCAAAACCCCTACGTACGCATGTTGAAA
Source organism: Plectranthus barbatus (assembly GCA_026898455.1). Lineage (NCBI taxonomy): Eukaryota > Viridiplantae > Streptophyta > Magnoliopsida > Lamiales > Lamiaceae > Plectranthus > Plectranthus barbatus. The sequence continues at coordinate 51,747 of JAPKLW010000157.1, read as the reverse complement.
CTGCCAATGGGAATATCACACCTGTTCGGGGGGCGGGAACTATTAAAATTTCTCCTAACATTTGCCTCACCAATTGTCTCCATGTTCCAAATTTATCCCATAAACTCCTTTCTATCAGTCATGTCACCAAAGAATTGAATTTTACCTTACTTCTTCATCCTCATTTCTGTGTTTTACAGGATATTCAAACGAAGGAGATTATTGGACGTGGCACTGAGCGTGATGGCCTGTATTATGTCAATGAAATTACTCCTCGTAGCTCTGTGATGTTGGCACATGGATCATCCGAAAGAGACATTTGGTTATGGCACCGACGGTTAGGACACCCATCTTCTAGTTATCTTAAAGTTCTTTTCCCTAAACTAGCTAAATTCAATTTCAGTACCTGTGAAACATGTGTATTGACTAAAAGCCATAGACAATCTTTTCCTTCCAATAATACTCGTGTCAATTCAGTTTGTTCTCTTATTCATGCCAATGTTTGGGGACCGTCACCTGTTTTTAATAATCACAAATACCATTATTTCTTGTTATTTGTTGATGATTGTACTCGGGTGACATGGGTTTACTTCTTAGAACATAAGTCCCAAGTAGGTGCTAAGTTTGTCCACTTCTATAACATGACCCAAACACAGTTCAACAAACCTATACAAACACTCAGAACTGATAACGGAGGGGAATTCATAAATCAAACCATGAAAGATTTTTTTCTTCAAAAAGGCATTATCCATCAAACTACTTGTCCATATACACCTGAACAAAATGGGGCTGTGGAACGGAAAAATCGTATCATCCTCGAGATGACTCGTACTATGATGATTGATTTGCACGTTCCACTCTCCTTCTGGCCTGAAGCCGTGGCTACAACCGTCTATCTCATAAACAGGCTCCCCACAAAAATTCTATAACTCAAAACACCTCTTGATGTCCTCGCCACCCATGCTCAAATACCTTTGCCTCTTACCCTTCAGCCTAGAATCTTTGGATCTTTGGTTTTTGTTCATATTCCAAAACATGAGCGATCGAAACTATCCCCATGTGCGGAAAAATGTGTCTTTTAGGGTATGGGGTAAATAAAAAGGGTATCGATACTACAACCCCAAAACCCGTCAAATTCTTCCCACCATACACTGCATCTTCCTTGAAACAGAATATTTTTTCAGCCAACCTAGCAGTCAGGGGGAGACTTTAGATACATTAGAAGCAAGTGACTCACTAAGTTGGCTTACGAATTTCTCAGATGATGATCCACAGATTGTCAACAACCAACAGCTCCGACTGAGTCAATTTCGGAAGCAGCAATTCAGGATTCTCAATCAGTACACACCAACAATAATACTCCTCCAATATCCTCGGGATCACAGTCTGCCAACAACTCTGAATCTGAGACAAAGAATGACACCTTGTCTTCTGAGTCTAATTCCGAATCCACTGCCACCCAAAGCTATGTATTACCCCCAGAGTGAATTGAGGCATTCCGCCCCGACGATACTCTCCTGAACGACAGTCTCAATCTCGGTACTCGATTGGGTCCTTGGCAAAAATGAAGCTTTCTGACAATGCTAAAAATTTTGAGAGAGCTCTGTACGAAGAGGATATCCCGCATTCAGACGTTGATGCTCTTCAAATTCCGAATTGGAAGCAGGCAATGGAGAAAGAAATGGGAGCTCTGGCCCGAAACATAACTTATGAGAAGTGTCAGTTGCCAGCGAGAAAGAAGCCGATAGGATGCCGCTGGGTATTTACAATCAAAAGAAAACTAGATGGTTCTATTGAAAGGTACAAGGCTTGCCTAGTAGCCAAGGGGTACATTCAAACATACAGTGTGGATTATGCTGAAATGTTCGCCCCGGTCGCAAAGTTAAACACAGTAAGAGTTCTGCTATCCATAGCGGTCAATAGAGACTGGACCCTACACCAGTTTGATGTGACCAATGCTTTTCTCCACGAGGAATTGAAAGAAGAAGTATACATGGAACCACCGCCTGGATATGCTGAACAGTTCAAAAAGGGTGAAGTATGTAGGTTGAAGAAAACCCTGTATGGGTTAAGACAGTCGTCAGGAGCATGGTTTGGAAGATTCTCCATTATAATAAAAAGGCTTGGATATACTCAAAGTAACTCAGATCACACCTTGTTCCTAAAGAAACGAGGAGATCTCTTGACCTGTCTCATTGTCTATGTAGACGATATGATTTTAACAGGAAATGATGTGGAGGAGATTAAGAACATTAAAGGGGAATTATTCAGAGAATTCGAGATGAAGGACTTGGGAAATCTTAAGTACTTCTTGGGAATCGAAATATTACGGTCAAAGGGTGGTGCTTTCATTAGTCAAAAGAAATATACATTAGACATTTTGGCCGAATGTGGAATGGTGGATTGTAAACTAGCGTGTACTCCTATTGTGATGAATCATGGGCTCTGTATTAAAGAAAAAGGGGAAAGTGCAGACCGGGGAAGATATCAAAGGTTAGTGGGGAAACTCATCTACCTATCCCACACTCGGCCAGATATTGCCTATGTTGTCAGTGTAGTCAATCAATTCATGCATCAACCCCAAACAGAACATATGGATGCAGCCCTCCGAATCGTTAGATATTTGAAGGGAACATTTGATTATGGGATCCTACTCAAGAAAACTGGGCACCTTGAGATTAAAGCCTACACAGATGCAGATTGGGCTGGGAACCCGATTGATAGGAAATCTACAGCTGGGTACTTTGCTATGGTTGGAGGAAACCTTGTGTCATGGAGGAGCAAAAAGCAGAAAGTAGTAGTGTTATCTAGTGCTGAAGCAGAGTTCCGGGGAATTAAGAGTGGCCTTACAGAAGTGTTGTGGTTATGGAGACTCATGGCAGAACTTGACCTTCATACGGGAAAAACGAGCAGATTGCTCTGCGATAATAAGGCAACCATTAGCATCTCCGAGAATCCAGTGCAACATGACAGAACCAAACACGTGGAGGTGGATAGACATTTTATCAAAGAAAAGATCGAACAAGGAATAGTAGCCCTTCCATATGTTTCATCTAAAAATCAATTAGCTGACATTCTTACCAAGGCAGTTGATTCCAAGAGTTTATCTGATATCTTGAGCAAGTTAGGTGTCAGAAATTCCGTCACTTAACTTGAGGGGGAGTGTTGGAATAACAATCCAAATTTGATCAAGATAGAGAGATTAGAGAATACAAGGAAAATACCAATTGGGTATCAATTTAGATCAATCAAGATTGTAATAGAATATTTTATTTCCTTATTCAAAATCATCACATCCCTATTAAAGGGATACCATGTAATCATTTTCAATAATTCAGAAATATACAATCTCTTCTTCTCAAACATGCCTAAACTCAAAAATCATTAGAGAAGACATTATTTTGTCGGTGTTATCACTCGAACTTGTGTAGTTTAGTTGTCCCATTGAACCTAGTTCTTGGGATCTCTAATCATCTAGGTCGGGTATCCACTACACTCATTCATAATGTGGATTTCAATCCCATTCCCTCAAGCAATTTATTCATTTGATCTCGGTTTAACCCTTTGGTTAGCAGATCCGCAAGGTTATCAATTGATTTCACATAATCAATAGATATCACACCATTCAAGATCAATTGTGTAACGGTGTTATGTCGACGAAGTATATGTCTCAACTTCCCGTTGTACATATTATTTTGTGCTCGACCAATAGCCGCTTGGCTATCACAGTGAATCATCACTGATGGCACAAGCATGTTCCAACAAGGAACATCCTCTAGGAAGTATCGAAGACATTCTGCTTCTTCACCTACTTTAATTAAAGCAATAAACTTGGATTCCATTGTGGAACGAGCTATACAAGTTTGTTTCGTGGATTTCCACGACACTGCCCCCCCACCGATCGTAAACACGTATCCACTTGTGGAGTGGGAGTCATTTGATCAGAGATCCAATTGGCATCATTGTACCCTTCAAGTACATGTGGAAAACTTGTATAATGTAATACCAAGTTAAGAGTATCTCAAAACTCTCACAAGAGCCTTCCAGTGTTCATTACTGGGATTGCTCGTGTATCTGCTCAATTTGTTCACCGCATATGCAACATCTGGTCTAGTACAGTTAGTCAAGTACATTAGACTACCAATGACCCTTGCATATTCCTCTTGACCAATAGGGTCACCTTTGTTTTTAACAAAGTGAACATTGAGCTCTAGCGGTGTTTTGGTTGGTGAACTATCACAGGCATCGAATTTCCTTAATACTTTCTCAACGTAGTGAGATTGTGATAGGACAATTCCATTAGGTTGCCTTATGATTTTGATTGCAAGAATCACATCAGCCACACCCATGTCTTTCATGTCGAAGTTCTTCTCCAACATTCGTTTGGTATCAACAATTACTTGTTGATTCCTTCCCATGATCAACATGTCTTCTACGTAAAGGCAGACAATCACAAAATTGTCAAACGTGCCTTTGTAGTATACACATTTGTCCCACTCATTATACTTGAATCCATTTGACAACATCGCATTGTCAAAACGAGCATGCCACTGCTTGGGCGCTTGTTTAAGACCGTATAAGGATCTAACCAATTTGCATACCTTTCTCTCTTGTCCGGGTACTACAAATCCTTCAGGTTGATCCATATAGATTTCTTCTTCTAGCTCTCCATTTAGGAAGGCCGTCTTCATATCCATTTGGTGTATTTCGAGATTGTGCAAAGCATCAATCACTATAAGCACCCTAATAGATGTGATCCTAGTCACTGGTGAATAGACATCGAAGAAATTATCTCCCTCTCTTTGTTTAAAGCCTTTCGCCACAAGGCGAGCTTTATTCTTATGAACCGAACCATCAGCTTTATACTTTCTTTTAAGGATCCACTTGCATCCTAAGGGCTTACAACCTTTTGGGAGATCGGCCAAAATCCAAGTATGATTTTGCATAATCGATTCAATCTCACTATTAATGGCTTCTTACCATAGTGAGGCATCGGGTCTAGCTAAGGCATCTTCAATGGTTCGAGGTTCATCATCTAACATGTAGGTGATGAAATCCGGACCAAAACTTTTAGCCACTCTAGCCCTTTGACAACGTCTCAGTTCTTCCTCTATAGGAGTACAACTAGTAGTCACTTCATATGTCCTTTTTCTAGACATATTCGATACATCTTCCTTATCTTTACAAAGATAGATGTGCTCAAAGAATATGGCATTCCTTGACTCTATAGTGGTGCCTTCGGTCACATTCGGATTATCAGACTTGTGCACCAAAAATTGATAGGCAACACTATTCAAAGCATACCCTATAAAGATGCAATCGATTGTTTTAGGTCCAATTGCAACTTGCTTGGGTAAAGGTACTTTGATCTTTGCTAAACAACCTCACACCTTTAGATACTTGTAGGAAGGTTTTTTACCTTTCCACAATTCATAAGGTATTTCCTCTTTCCCTTTAAGAGGTATCTTATTCAAGATATAGTTAGCTGTCAAGACAGCCTCTCCCCACATATTTTGGGGTAGCCCGGAACTTATCAATGGGGCGTTCATCATTTCCTTTAGTGTCCGATTTTTCCTTTCGGCAACACCATTGGACTGAGGTGAGTAAGGTGCCATTGTTTGATGAATAATGCTCGGAGAGTGCGAGCCCGCCGCCGGTGAGCACAAGCAAGGCTGCGCAGGTCTCTCGCGGGCGCACGTGGAACATAGGGTTCCACCGTGTCGCGTGCGCCCCTCATGCCCAGAACGCCGCCGCTGGCCGTCCCGGCCAGGCCTCCGCCTCCCTGCGTCGCCGTCCCGGAGCCTCGCACGCTGCCGGCCGGCCTGTGGCCGCACGGCTCTTGCCATGCGTGCGCGCGGTGCTGAAACCCTAGGGTTTTGCACGCAGCGCCGCCGCTGTGGCCCTGTCGCGCGCCGTCCTGCCGTTCCCCTCGCCGTGCTCAACCGCCGTGCATGGCCTGCTGCCATGTCGGCTCTGTCATGTATCACGTGCGGTCCTTCGTTCTTCGTGTTCTTCGTTCTCCTTTTTACAAATTTAATTTTAAAATTGAAAAATTACATAGAATGACATCCTAATACAATCTGGAATTTAAATCTAACCACGGATTTATCTCGTGGGTGAAAAATGAATCCTTGTAAAAGGGCGGATTAACCCAAGAACCACGAGAAACAGAAACACAATCATACAATCCATAAATCATTCATGCATTCATTTAATGCAAATCATAGGCAATTTTATTTTTCCTGACAGAGCCAATTAATCAACCTGGCTTTGATACCAATTGAAGGGATTCGTGAACTGAATCACGAAGTCCGTTTGCCAAGATCGATAATTGGATTATCAAAAATAAATTGCTATGCCTATGATTATTCCTAGCATGCTCCTATTGATTATGCATAAGGGGGTTTATGCGGAATACCTGGATTGTAGAAACCTGAAGAACGAGTGCGTAGAGATTTGATCCTCGATCCTTTTTCCCACGCACCAAGATTTATTTCTAACATATTGATGAATTAAATCTATGAAATTAATATATAGTTTTCGAAAAACAAGAGGGAGAGAAGAAAGAAGATCCTCCTGATCTGATCTTCTGATCTGTATCCCAACTCCAATCCGAATATCTGGTGAAGAATCCCTTCGGATTTCTTGCCCGATTGAGAAGCAGAATTTCCTCCTCGTTTCTCAGATCTAGTCGATCACCACAGCTCCCAAAATACTGGTTTGCTGTGCTACAACATATGATCTTGTGGTGTGTTGTGATCTGAGAAACTAAGGCCTATTTATAGGAAAATACTGGACTTTTATTGAGCCCGAGTTTTCATGGGCCAGACTAGGGACTAGAATGCAAATAGCAAATAAGGTCTATTAATTAATTAATTCCCATATTCAACCCAGAATATAATTAATTAATTAATATTGATTCATTCTACCAGAGAATCAATACTGTCCTACCTATTTGCTACCATGTTTTGAGGTACGAGTTGCATGGGCTCGGTTTATCCCCACATTTAAGGTTACAAACATTCGTTAATTAATTTAAGCTCTGACAAGCTATTTAATTAATTAACATCTTATATTCCTGAGTCAATCCACTCAAACATTTTCACATATGCTTGAACTTAATCAGCCTACAGGACTTTAGCATAACGAACCTTTTGAGCTGCTCAGGGAATGTCACCATCCTATACTGGATGTGGTTACCTAGTTGCAGTACCAGACAGTCATACACAGAATGCTATCACCCAAGATACAGATATACAGGCTCAACTTGAGCCTTTCGCTGTAACTCAAAGTGATACACTATCTGCATATACTTATGTACCTTTATTTAAGATGAAGTTGCAAAATGTCTCAAGATGTGCTACAAGGAGGAGTCTTGGCTTTGGCATCTTCGATTCGGGCATCTAAACTTTGGAGAATTGGAGTTGTTATCTAAGAAAAAGATGGTTCAAGGATTGCCTCACATCAACCACCCGAATCAAGTGTGTGAAGGATGCCTACTTGGCAAGCAATTCAAGACAAGCTTCCCGAAGGAGTCGAGCTCAAGAGCTAGAAAGCCGTTGGAACTCATACATACATATGTGTGCGGACTTATCAAGCTAAGTTCACTCGGTAAGAGTAAATATTTCCTTCTCTTTATTGATGATTTTTCAAGAAAAACATAGGTATACTTTTTGAAGGAGAAATCATAAGTGTTTAAAAACTTCAAAAAGTTTAAAACCTATGTGGAGAAGGAAAGTGGTCTTATGATCAAGGCCATGAGATCTGATCGTGGAGGAGAATTTACCTCGAAAGAGTTCTTAAAGTATTGTGAAGACAACGACATTCGAAGACAGTTAACGGTACCAAGGACACCCCAACAAAATGGAGTAGCAGAGAGAAAGAATAGAACGATTCTTGAGATGGCGAGCAGCATGCTCAAAAGTAAGAAGCTTCCAAAGGAGTTGTGGGCTGAAGCAGTCTCATGCGCGGTATATCTATCAAACCGATCCCCAACAAAGAGTCTATGGGGAACGGCACCACCAGAAGGTTGGAGTGGTCGGAGGTCCGATGTTTCTCATCTAAGAGTGTTCGGAAGCATTGCTCACGCACATGTGCTGGATGAGAAACGAAGCAAACTCGATGATAAAAGCTAGAACTACATCTTCATAGGATATGATGTCAACTCCAAAGGCTACAAGCTCTACAATCCTAATACAAGAAAGACAACAATAAGCCGGAATGTTGTCTTTGAAGAAGAAGCAGAATGGGATTGGAGAACGAATAGTGAAGGATATAGCTTCTTTCCACAAATTGAAGAAGACAAAGTGGAGCAACAAGTGGAGGAGCCTAAAACCCCACCAAGTACACCGACTACAAGTACTTCCGAGGATGAAAGCTCAAGTGAAAGGTCCACGCTTCAGAAGCCTACAAGAGCTTTACGAGGTAACTGAAAATCAAGATAATCTTACCTTATTTTGTCTATATGCGGATTGTGAGCCTATGAACTTCCAAGAAGCTGTGAAAGAAAAGACTTGGAGAGATGCCACAGATGAAGAAATTAATGCGATAAAGAAGAACAACACTTGGGAGTTAGCCTCACTTCCAAAAGGTCACAAGGCTTTAGGTGTCAAGTGGGTGTACAAAGCTAAGAAGAATTCAAATGGAGAAGTTGAAAGATACAAGGCAAGACTGGTAGCAAAGGGCTACAGTCAAAGAGATGACATCGACTATGATGAGGTATTCGTTCAAGTTGCTCGATTAGAAACTGTTAGACTAATCATCTCTCTTGCAGCTCAAAACAAGTGGAGAATACATGAAATGGATGTCAAACCAGCCTTCTTAAATGGAATATTAAACGAAGAAGTCTATATTGAGAAACCACAAGGCTACGAAGTCAAGGGAGAAGAAGACAAAGTCTTAAGATTGAAGAAGGCTCTATATAGGCTGAAACAAGCCCCAAGAGCTTGGAATGCTAGAATTGATAAGTACTTCCAAGAGAGGGGTTTTATCAAGTGTCCTTATGAACACACGCTCTACATTTAGAATCAAATAGAGATATATTGATCGTATATCTGTATGTAGACGATCTAATCTTCACAGGTAGCAGTCCAAGAATGTTTGAGGATTTCAAGAAGGAAATGACGAAGGAGTTCGAGATGACAGATATTGGACTCATGTCCTACTACCTTGGCATTGAAGTGAAGCAAGATGATAAAGGAACACTTATTACTCAAGAAGGGTATGCCAAGGAGGTACTGAAGAAGTTTAAGATGGATGACTCAAACCCAGTTGCTACACCGATAGAAAGTGGAATCAAGCTGTCAAATAAAGAAGAAGGAGAAAGAGTGGTTCTAACACTCTTCAAAAGCCTCATTGGAAGCTTGAGGTACTTAACATGCACGAGGCTTGACATCTTATATCCAGTAGGAGTTGTTAGTCAATACATGGAGAATCCGACAACAACTCATCTGAAAGTAGCTAAGAGGATTCTTCGCTATATCAAAGGTACGATAAACTTTGGGCTACACTACTCTGTTTCTGATGATTATAAGCTTGTTGGATATAGCGCTAGCGATTGGAGTGGAGATATAGACGACCGCAAGAGCACAAGTGGTTTTGTGTTCTACATGAGAGATACCGTCTTCACTTGGATGTCAAAGAAGCAACCAAGTGTCACTCTTTCGACATGTGAGGCGGAGTACGTAGCTGCTACCTCATGCGTGTGCCATACAATCTGGCTTAGAAACTTACTAAAGGAGTTAAATCTTCCACAAGAGGAGCCAACAAAGATTTGTGTGGACAACAAGTTTGCCATAGCTTTGGCCAAGAATCCGGTATTCCATGATTGAAGCAAACATATATACACACGCTATCATTTCATTCGGGAGTGCGTGATGAAGAAGGATGTCGAGTTAGAGTATGTGAAGACTCAAGATCAAGTAGCTGACATCTTCACCAAACCACTGAAGAAAGATGTCTTCGTAAAGTTGAGGAGTCTGATTGGAGTATCGGGAAATCAAGTTTAAGAGGGGGTGTTGAAATATAAACTTGATTTGGGCCTTATTAGGAATTAAATAATTTATTTAGTTTAGACCTAAAGAGTAGATCCACTAAATAGTCCATTCTAGATGTTACTTATAGATATTTATATAGAGCTCTCTAAAACTAGATATTTATATAGAGTTCTCTAGAAGATCTTTTATAGCCATTAGATTAGAGTTGACATGAAAAAATCTTAACGGTTGTAAGCTACTATAAATAGGGGTTGTATGCTAAGTTTGAAATCACACAAAACCAAAAACATTCTCCAAATACAAAGTAGCCCTCCTTTCCTAAACTTCTCCTATTCCCTCCCTAATTCCTAAAAACTTTTCCACCATCAACCCTTCTAATTTCCAACAAGACGCACATTAACGGGTATATGATACGCATAGCAAACCAAGAGCAAATGAGTAATAATAAAGAGGCCCATCAGACTTACACTATAAGAAAAAACCTTATAGATAACACTGAAAAGACAACGGTTTAGGCATAAAACCGTTGTCGTAGAGTGATATTAGCCTAAACCGTTGTCTATTAGAATCTTAAAACGCAAAAAGACAATAGTTTATTCACACCATTGTTGTTTAAGTGTTGTGTATTCCACAAAAGACAACGAATATATTTTACTGTTGTCTTTTAAGTGTTGTTATATATTTTGAATTAATTTAAATCTAAAACTAATATAAAATCCCTAAATCCTAATTTTCCCTTCCCTTCTACAAAATCATAATTCTCACGCACGCTATTCTCCTTCAGACTTCTGCTGCACGCCGCTGCCAGGAAGTCCATCGTTCGTTGTCCGCTCGCACGCTGCCTGCACTACCCCTTCGCCCTGTCCCACTCCTTCGTGTCCGCCGTTGACTCACCCGCCCGTTCGCCGTCCATTATCCGCACGCAAACCGCCGTCGTCTGATGATATGCGATTTTTTTAATTATTCTCTCATCGTCTCCAATCTCTCGCCGCCTGCAAACCGATGCCAATACTCCTGCACCATTGCCGACGGTATCGTCTCTGTTCTGAGTGGAATCTTATGAATTATACTAATATTTCATCCAAAAACTTTAATTTTTATCCCATGGTGCTTCAATGCAGCAGGGTCTCTGTCTCTTGCCCGCTTATCCAAGTCAATTATTGTTGCTGCATTGGCCGCCGAACTCGAGCAAGAATGCTTTGGAGCTGCAGGAAGGTGACGTGGTTGGTCTGCTATTGCGTTTGTGGTTTACTTTTGTTTTTATCTGTATTGAGGTCCTGATAATTGCAAGTGGCGTTAAAATCATTGTATAAATTATCTTGACAGCTTATGATTCTGTGATTCTTTGTTGGTTTTTGTTTTTTTCATTTGATTCCTGCATCTAATCATTCTTAGAAAATGAAATTAATCTAATTTTTGTCATGCTCAGCGTCACTGATGAAGACAAATATGAACAACCTAAGGTCTACTCTCAACATTTTCTCCTCTTCCATTAATATGCATATTTTACTATCTGGTTAAGTTTATCAATTTCTTTTCATTTTTTTTGGCTTTCTCAATTCTTCTTAATCTGTGTGTTGCTAAAATTGTTCAATATGAGCTGGGCTGATTTAGATTTGGTTAGATTTATGGCTCTTTTAGGCCTTATTTCATTTTTTTGGTTGATTTGGGTGTAATACGGGTGTTTAGTTTATTTTTCAAAAAACACTACGAATTTGAAAGTTTAGGAAATGAGTATGAATTTAGTAATTCGAATCTTAATGTTCGATTTATAAGTTGGAGTTTTGGAATCCTCTTCAATTTCCATGTTTGTTAGGTTGAATATATGGGTTTAGAAATGTATTAAAATACTAAAAAAAAATAAAAACCTATTGTCATTTTGTTTCTTAACAAAAAGGGAAAAGAGAACATAGCATGAGCTACAGTTAAGTTTAAGCTTTTATCATACATATATTTGAGGCGGCATTAGTTGGGGTTATACCTTATCTTCCTGTGCATTTAACAAATCAGAAAATGCCTTGCACAGACTAGCAGAATACCTTATATTTGAGGGGAACACCAGTACACCACTGTTGTTTGTAGACAGAGTCAGGAGTGAGTGAGCACTGAGTAAATCACTACAGTTATTTGTTTCTTTTTACTTTCTGTTATTTTGAAATGGAGCAAAAAGATGCAAAATTTATTATGACTTGATTATGGTGGAAGTCCTCATGCACCTCGCAAGGATTAAGAGCTAATCTAAACCGTAGTAGAACTTTCAATGGCGGCATCAAATGCAATATGGCATGGTTTTTAAGGGAAAGCACACTGTGTGTTCTTTTTGTGTTTGATGTATTGAATTAATGAACCTCTCAACAACAAAGCCACATTTTTCACAAGTAAAAAATAAGAGAAAAAATAATTGAAAAACAACATGTTGATGGGTCTAGCAGTGAATTTTGTATATATTTCAATGAATCCTGTTAGCAAGTGTTGCTGCTCTAGCAATGGTAAAGAGCTTGTTGGGCTGATTCCTGCAAGCTTGGTTAACATGAGTCTTCATCTGCTGGATTTGAACAACATGTTGATGGGTCCAATTCCAGAGTTCGAATCTGCAAATGTATCTTATGCATCCATTTCCTTTTATCAATCTGATCCAGGGAAACAATGTGCCTCTGAAGTTGATGCCCTTTTGGATTTTCTTGATGTTTTGAACTATCCTGAAAGACTTGCTTCCGATTGGAGGGATAATGATCCTTGTTCAGGGCCTTGGTGGGGGATCAGCTGTAGTAAAGGCAAGGTTTCTGTCATAAATTTGCAGAAGCTCCACCACAATGGCCTGTTGTGGTAGAATAATTTCTTCTTATTATTATTTTTTTGAATATAACCTTGCATTCATTCTTTATCATCGTTTTCTTTTGCTGCCCTAACAAATCAATGATGTTTAAGCTTCTTTGTTAATCATGATGAGTAAAAGATATATGTTGGAGAGTTTTAGCTTGATTTAGGATTTTGGTTTGCGTGTATCTATCTTTACTGCAAGTTAGCCTTTAAGTGAACCACTTTAGATGCTTTCTAAAGTATTTTTATGTTTAAGATTGTGATTGTTTCAAGTGGTGCAATGATGGTCAAGAAAGGAAAACGAATACAATTTGTTGAATTCATCTTTTGTTTTATAGATAGTATGATAGATGAGTTCATTATTTTTTTCAAGAACTCATCTTTAAATTTGCTAGTATCATTAACTTCTCTGAGAACTAATGCTACAGATGGCCTTTGCCTTTCACAGTTGTACCGACAAAATATTCAAGTGTGTGTGAATGAAAGAGGTGATAAGAGATAGGTGAAAATATCCAAGTTTGTGTAAATGATAGAGATGATAAGAGATAGGTGAAAACTGTAGAGAGATGAAAGAAAACAAATAAAATTATAAATCAATTAAAGATTAGTTAAATAATTTAAAGTGTCGGCTTTAGCTCCACTAACAAATTTAAAGTTTGATCTAATTCGATCGAATTTTAATATTTCACTGCTATACATCAATAAAGTAAATAAAATTGATATATTTCAATAATAGTCTAATAATAAAACTATATACATACTGCGCAACGCTCAGGTAGGAATCTAGTTTTCAATTTTTTGTTATTGTCCCTGATTTATGTACTTCATAGTTCACTTATCTTGTCTTATGTAGGCTTCTTGCTTTGAATTCTGCCTAATTTTCTTTTTTCATAATCAAATACTGTTGCATTTGACATCATTCAAATATTTATCTCTTTTTTAATTTTGTATTACACACTTATTCACCTTATTTGCGTTTGTTCTTTTAGGAAGCTTAATCTCGCTTTTTACCTACCTTAATTTTGTCAACTTCTTCATTAAGCTATATTAGTTTTATTAGATGTTTAAAAAAATAATCTATTTATCCTTAATGACTCCTTCATATTTATTATTATTTTTCCTATTGTTATGCAGGTTCATATGAAATTTACCTTGCCTTCATGCCTCTGTTTGCAAATTCATTTTTATGGTCATTTTACTTTTTGGTCATTTTATTTTTTGGAGGGATATTATCATGGTCTTGTTGTAGTCTAATAGTACTACCTGAAGCTATAGTTTATGCATCATCTTTCGTAAGTGCCTTGAGGTAATTGAGGTTACTACGCGATTATCCTCAACTTGTGTATAATTTATGCATCATCTAATAATGCTACCTGAACCTATAGTTTATTTTGTTGTTTAATTGTATGTTTAATTGTCTCCTTTGTATTGTCATTTTAATTGTATGCTTAGTTGTCTCCTTTGAACTTATGTTTTATTTTTTATTAGCGTCTCTTCTAGGTTCATAATGGATAAGTCATGGATGTCAAGGAAAAGAAAATAATCAACAAAATAAAAGAAAGACTCCTAAGTGTACTATAATCAAGGTATGTTCGTAACTTAACTATGAAATTCATAGGACGAAAACGAACTAACCATTAATAAATTGATGTCAAAGGGTCCTAAACAACCTGGTGGATCCCAATGTGGATATTATGTGATGAGATACTTGAAGGATATAACTGAGGCTGATGATGTGGAGACGATTGGTTCGCTGCAATCATTGGTAGTCATTGCTCTTTTTCTTCTTTTTTTTTTTTTAAACTTTTAATGAGACATAAATATTGTTTTCTGCATTATTTGTTTTATTTCGTGCCAGTTAGTTGCTTTTTCATGTCACATTATGTTATTTTATTTATGATTTATTTTTGTTATTTTGTTATGATTTATTTATTTTTCTTGTAATTTTATTCTGTCCCTATAAAGCGCCTCTCTTAGTCATTGTTCTGATTAGTTGAGTCTATTTATCATTATGCTTCTACCAATGTAAACATTCTTTTTTTGCTTTTTTGTTTAACAGTTCAAAATGAGTTATTCTGTTGGGAAAATTGATGATTTGCGCAAGGAATGAGCCGACTGTGTTCAAGAATATGTATGATGGACAAGTATTTACTTTGTATTTTTGGATATTGATAGATAAATATTTACTTTGTAGTCTGAGATATTTTATATTTTGAGATATTGATTGTCAAATACTTTAGTGATTTTATAATTTCAATTGTTTATTATATTGTTTAGGTAATAGTTTACAAACAGGTTTTATATTAGTTTTATAATTTAAATTTAAATTTATTAATCTACGACAACGATAAATGTAGAGGCGTTGTCGTTTAGAATGTGAAAAAGCGTTGTAAAAAATATAAATAACAACAACCACTTTCGAAAATAGACAACGATTACAAACCGTTGTCGTATAGATGTACAACAACACTTAAAAATCGTTGTTGTAGGGTTAATTTATTAGACAACATATAGCTACGACAACGATTGGTTATTGCCTAAGACAACAATTTTAAATTGTTGTGGTAGTTAGCTACGGCAACGGTTAAAAATCGTTGTCGTAAGGGGGTATCTACGACAACACAACCTACGTCTACAGTCCAGATATAGCTACGACAACGGTTTTTAACCGTTGTCGTTCTACGTTTTTCTTGTAGTGATTATTTCAAAAATATTGGATAAGTATAAAAAGATTTTGCACTTCAGCCATGCATTCAACAAATTGCTTCAGTGATGAAATTGATAAACCGCCGCTACATCTTGCCGATGTATCACCTCCGCAACTGCCGGTGCCTCCTCCGCCATTGGTTCCTTTCACATCACTACAAGAAAAAAACTAAACAACAACGGTTAAAAAGTATTGTCGTTGGGCATTTTGAAGTGTTGTCGTAGGTGGTGTTGTTGTAAGTTGGCGCTGAAAGACAACGATTTTAAAATCGTTGTCGTTTCTCGAAATGTTGTAAGTTGGCGCTGAAAGACAACGGTTTTAAAATCGTTGTCGTTTCTCGAAAAGACAATGGATTTAAAACTGTTGTCTTTTCTCCAACATGAAAAAAAAAATTAAAATGAAGATTATGGGTATCAATCCCTGTACCTTTCACATGTTACGCGAGAATTCTACCACCAAAGCTACATACAAAAATTATATGTTTTTATATAATTTATAATTATATTTATTTATGTATCTTTAATCTAAATCAAATAAATTAACACATGTTATTTTGTCATTTCATATTTTATATTTAGTCTAATAATCGAAGTATTTTTTTTAAACACTTCATTTATTTCTTTGAATAATAATTTTAATATATTTAATTCCTCTGAGTTATTAATTTAAAATTCGCATCCCACATATTTCAAAAGTATTTCAAACCTAAGATCTTTTGGTAGCTAACAAGATGATTTTACCACTGCACACAATTATTATTGTAGTAGCTAAAAATATGGACAAAATCTTCTACTCTCTAATGGTGTTTTGTTTTATATTTAATTATCATGTTTCCTCAATTTAATAGTTATTTTTACAAAAATAAAAACTAAGTATAATACAATATAGGGAAAACTATTAAATACACCCAATTTATCGTTGAACTCTTAAAAATATTACAAAGTATTTTTATCAATTAAAATAAAAAAATAGAATAACAACACTTAAATAATAACACACAAATGCAAATGTTGTCTTTTCGATATAAGACAACACGTAAACAACACCACTAGTGTAAAACTATTGTCATTTATCGTGGTTTTTAGCAACTGTTGTCTTTTCGATAATAGACAACACGTAAACAACAACACTAGTGTAAAACCGTTGTCTTTTAGCGCATTATTCTATTAAAAGACAATACTTTTATTTACAACAACACTTTTTTTTAGTCTACGACAACACTTTTCAATAAAAAGTGTTGTCTTTTTAGCGTTGTTATTCAATGTTTTTGTTGTAGTGCATCACCGGAGTAAGTAGACAAGTTCTTGAAGATAAAAGCAGCGTTGTAGAGATTCTTCTTTTCAAGAGGCAGATGCAGATAATAGAAGCATAAAAGGCATTTATGGCACACACACTCTCAGCAAGCAAGCAAAATGGTGCAAATGTTTCATTCCAGAGAAAAAATCATCATCATGCTCATGTCGGGGAGCAGAATGAAGAAACCAAAAACAAAAAAATTATAATAATAAAATAAAAGATTTTACCAACAGAGATAAGATTGAAAGTTTTGTTTATCTTCGTCCCCACTGTTAAATAAGTAAAAAAGGAGATTCAGCAACAAGCAAATTAAAACTAGAAAAAGAGTGAAAATCACCAAAACAAATACATGGGTGCAGTCTGATAGCAGCTCTTGCTCCCTATTTATAAAATATATATGTGTAAATATGAAGTTTGTTAGGGTTGTATAGAGAGAGCCATGCATCGTCCATGCCGTGCGTCGCAGATTAAATTAATGTTTGAAGGACTTGATTTAATGGGCCACAACGGCTCTCTAAACTCTAAATTATTTTCAGAAGCAAAAGGAAAGGAAATGGAAAAATTAAAATTAAAAAATTGTGATCTACACAAACTTCTTCTAACAAATTCAAATCAAGTTCAAGAAATTATCGTAATAAATTGACGCTTGTTCTATCTGAATCAAATCGTTCAAGAACAAGTCTCAAGAGGCAATTTGTAAACACAAAAATTCATAGCAAATTAGAACGCGCCACGTGGATTTAAAATAATTAAATGCCAATTTATTTATATTTTAAGAATTAATTAAACAAATTCTCTGAATTAAATAAATAAAAATTATATTTAATATTTAATCCAATGGGATGGTGACATGTGGCAAACAGATATGAAATAGTCAAATATGCCACTTAAGCCCTAAATTCTTATACGTTTGTTGCGTGAATGAATAATTAATTTATCAATTTGATGATGGCATGATGCCAATATATTTAACAAAACTATATTTAGAGAGCAGTTTTGGTGAGAAAAAGACATGTGCTTAAGTTTTGTCTTTGTCCAAACACATGCTTAATTTTTGTTAATGATATTTAAGTGTGATTTTATCATAAATTATTATTTATCGAATTATATATATAGATTTAATAAAAATAATTCAAAACCTACAAAATGTAACTCTAATTAATAACTCAATTTTTATAAAGTATGTAATGACTCATTTTTTTAAAAAAACAAAATTAAAAAATTAAAGTATGAGTGTTAGTTTGACCATTTAACTATTTTGGTTTGAACAAATTAACTTATCTATACTTATTGATAGACCCTTAACTTTAAAAAGTAACTTTACAGACCCTTAACTTTAATAACTACTTAATCTTGATTTAAAATTATATTTTTTTTAGTATTATAAATATTTTATGGTTCTTCATTTAATTTTATTATCTTTTTGTAATTATGAATTTTTTCATTCCCACGTTTTCATGTGGACTCCTTTAAGCCCTTCCGCACGCAATCAAATAACATCCGAAATGCCAATATTTATATTAGTATTGGGAAAAATTTATAACATTTAAAGGGAAATGTGATGAATTTTGAATTTATATTGGTCTTGGGAAGAATTTATAATATATAAAGGGAAATGTGAATAATTAATTTATTTAAAACTAATTGAATTTTACTTTTAATTTACAAAATAAAAATAATTTGATTTGATTGAATCAATTGGTCTCCATTGAAAATCATATTTTTAATTTATGTAAATATATTTAATGTTAATATTTTTTAGACAAGCTAAAAGTTAATAATTTTTTCGAAAATACATTTGGAGAATTAGAAACTTACTTCAAACAATTTTGATACATTTTAAAGATGTGCGTGGATAGAATTTTAAATATAAAATGGATTTGTAAATTTAAGAGTACATTTACGAATTTCAAAATTTTAGAATGATATTGCCACTAATTTTATTTTGATTCAACAAACCACATACCATTACTATTTAATTTGGACCACTATAATTACTTGTTCTGTCTTATTTAAACTCCTCAGTCTACTGATCATCTATTAACATAAACTATCGTCAACCAATTACAAAATTCAAGCTTTTGGTTGAAAGTGTGTAATAATGTGTTGGTTTCAAGATCCACAACAATTAACATAAAATTACATTTTTTTTTGGTTGTCTATCCCTCTCTATTTTTTTTTTCCATTGCCAGTGACAATTACACTATTCTCACAGTCGTCCACACCACGCGAACCATATTTTTCATGTTATTCTCAACATTCATGCTCCTAAAATGTAGGTGGTGATCATTGCACATGGGGACATTTAAACTGTACACCAGTTGGCTTTTCATTTTTAACTTTCTTTGCAACCTTTTAACCACTGCATGGAGATAAGAACCTTTGGTGGCGAGACAGGGAGACGACCTTTGGCCAAGGAAAAAAATCTACAGCGGAGCCTCGGATTCAAACAATACGTTAAGAAGATTTTCTTTTAACATTACATAAGTGTTCTGTAATGGGGTGTATGTTGTTCGACACATTCTCTATATTAATGCTGGTAGCTTTTATGTTGAATCAGACATTCAATTTGCTGAGAATTTGATGCTACCTCTAGATCTGATTTTTATAGTAAATATACTTTATGTATTTACCAAGACTCAATTTGCTGTATAAATCAAAGTGTTGAATGCAATTAAGTTCTAATTAAACATGGATGATACATCTGAGTTTAAAGATTTTTTGCTCTTAAGTTATTAGCCATTTAAGTGCAAGAGAACTTGATACAAGGTTTCTTTTGATATGACTAATTAATGAGTTGCTTATTGATTACATTTATTGTCACATTTTTTAGGCCATGCATGTTATAATATTGATTTTATATTTTTGAGTTCACCTTGGTCCTTGCTTTCATTTATTTGCCAGATCTCTCTAAATGCAGATTCTTAAAATGATGGGTACAAAGTGTTCAAGATTAATCCTACTGATTCTGTGATTCATTCGGAGATTGGACTGTTATCTTTTTCCTAAGCATTTTATGAATTTCCAGTTTTAATGCATGTTAACAGAATCCTGCGTTATTATTTTATGTTAAAATATTCTTACTGAAATTTTTAGGACAATTGTTTACATAAATGAGTCAATTGATGATGCAGAAAAACTATGTTAGCGATTTTAATTATGAGAAAGCATAATTTAAAATATTCTTGATAAACTGATTGAATTTGGATAGATAGTGGTATTAATTAAGAAAAGTTCGTATAAGTTAAGATTTTAGTTGAACGATTCATACATTGCAGAAGAATAAAATATACCTCAATACCTAAACTTATCACGAATTAATTATTAATTATGGTAATTTGTGTCGATCGAATTTTTATCGTGTCGATCCGTTATTAATCTGTTTCATTAAGGATTAATTTGTATATATCTGATCCGTTAAGAAATATCTAAATCCGAATCCCAAATCCGTTAGACTCAAATTCGTATCCACACGAATCCGATTTGTATTCCATAGAAATTCAGTCTGAATGATCTGTTACGAATCCGATAAGGATCCAATTCGATAGATACAATAAGAATCCATTTCAATAACACAATAAAAATTCAATAAGATAATAAAAATATATATAATTGATTATTCAAATATTGTGCTGGATAATTAAATAAATCACATCTTCGTCAAAAATTAAAATCCTCAATGAAGAATCTCAAAATACATAATGAGTCAATATACATAAATATTAAAATCAAATTTGAGGAAAAAAATATTAATTAGAACTTTACAATTTATGACATTAAAATAAGTTCTAAAATTACAAGAATTGAGGCAATGGACATTAGAAAAATCAAGAGTACATTCATCAATATTTAAGATCAAGATTTCCTCAGCTAGTTCATAGATTGATAAAATTTTATTGAAATCTTAAAGTTGAGAATAAAAATAAACCAAAATAAAGAAAATAATTGTATTTTATTAGTGTTGGGGTATGATGAAAATATGCCCATCTGGAGGCCCAAAGCCATTTTCGCAGGCCGAATAGCAAGCCAGCCCAGCGGAAAAGCAGTCTGAAAGAGGAAGTAGTCCGACTAAAGCAGCTCGCGGGAAGTAGTCCGATCAAATCAGTCCGGCCAAGACGCAAAGTAGTTCGACAAGCTGAACTGGGGCACCCAACGGATACTAAGCAACTATTCAACGGTCAGGAGAGTTATCGAGCAACGAGAGGATAATCTCGCGAGATTCCCTGAAGTGGTTGGAGGCGTGCAGCGCAACAACTCTGATAAATTCGGTGTTCGCTACCTAACCAACATGACGAAGATCCAGGAAACCTTAACGAGTTCTAACCCCTATATATAACCCTCCTGTAAGCCAATTTTTGGCATCTACCCTACTTATTAGACAACTAGCTGCTAGTTCTAGCCATTTTACTTCTTTTGCGCTCATCATAAGCTGTACTCATATGATTTGTCGAGCTTGACACCGTCGGGCCGATCTTCTGACTGTGATCCATTACGCTTATTGAATCGATCTTGTTCGGTTTGTTGTGTTTTAATTCATCCTTTATTTTACGCATTATTTGTTGCTGTTTTCTGCGTTACTTGTATCCAATGTTCCCGGGCCCCCATATCTGTACGAATCGAACCTCAACAATTTGGCACCCAGTGTGGGGCCCTAGGAACGACATTGTATTAACCTATTTTGCAGGAAATGACTAACGGTGGAAACGCCACAAATGGAATGAAGTTGATGCAAAGAGGACTGGCCCGCCGCCGGGTGCAGGTCGAGGAACTCCCTAGGGGGTAGGTCGAGGAAACCATCCAGGAGCAGGGCGAGAAAATATGCAACAAGGGGGTGGAAGAGGGATCCCACCGACCCAAAATACCGACGGGGTACTTGATGATTTTTACAGGACTTTCAACGCTACGCCGCTAAATGAGCTGGCGTTCCTTCCACCACCACCTTTGAGCATGGCGGATCCACATGTGTCGAGACTGGTGGGGCAAGTAGGATGGGGGCACAGATGGAGGAAATGGCAAGGAGCTACAAGCTCTTCGATAGGGAAAACAGATAGCTGCAACACCAAGCCAACACGCGCCCTATTGTCAAAGAACCAGGGAGTACTAGTAGAGAGCGTCGAACTGCACCCCAAAATCTGCAAGCGTAGTTGAACCAAACTGATGGGGCTCGCAATGAACGAGTGATCCAGCAAACTCCGGACGAAGATCCCCAGGTGCAAAGGGTCTAAACGACCGCACCAAATCAGATCGGTGCCCCGCACTCACACAGATAGAGCGGCGATTTGAGCAGAGGTTGAGTTATCATGTTTGTTATACTTTGTAGGGATTCATGCTGACAAGGCAGCTGAAGCATGACGAGGTTACAATCTCAATGGGCAGCGGAGAACGAGTCTCAGCAGTAGCCATTGGAGATTTTACTTTATGCTTTGAAAATAATGTTTTGATTTTGAGAGATGTTTTATATGTGCCGGTGTTTCGGTGGAACTTAATTTCAGTTTCCAAGTTATTTAATGATGAACTTTCAGTTATTTTTGATAGTGGTGTTTCTATCATTAGTAATAACGGTGTGAACTGTCATGGCAAACTGATTGACTCTCTCTATATCATTAATTGTATGCATAAATCTTCTGTGAATGTTGCCACAAACTCATCCAATAATAATAATCATTTAAAGAAAAAGTTTTATTCCAACAAGGATCAAACATATCTCTGGCACTTGAGACCATGTCACATTGGTCTAAAGAGGATCAAAAGACTGGCAAATGATGGTCTCTTGGATTCATTCCAAGTGTTACCTCATCAAGTTTGTGAATCCTATATAGAATAAAAGAG
This sequence comes from Plectranthus barbatus, assembly GCA_026898455.1. NCBI lineage: Eukaryota > Viridiplantae > Streptophyta > Magnoliopsida > Lamiales > Lamiaceae > Plectranthus > Plectranthus barbatus. Next base: position 29,121 of record JAPKLW010000157.1, on the reverse strand, counting down.
ACGACCAGGCCTTTTAAGGCGAGTCAGTCTCGAGCAGAGGATGTGTTAGAACTGATCCACTCCGACTTACGCGAACCAATGTCTATGCAAGCTCGCGGAGGTTATGAGTACTTCGTCACATTCATTGACGATTACTCAAGGATTGGATATGTCTATTTGCTTCCTTACAAATCTGAATTTTTTGAGAGGTTCAAAGAGTTCAGACAGAAGTAGAAAAGAAGTTAGACAAGACTATCAAAACACTACAATCGGATCGTGGTGAGGAATACCTCAGTAACGAGTTCTTGCAGTATTTGTCAGAAAATGGATTACATCCCAATGGACTGCACCTGAAACCCCTCAACAAAATTGTGTAGCGGAAAGAAGAAATATGACTCTTTTGTAAATGGTTATGTCTATGATGAGTTATGCACGCTTGCCAATTTCATTTTGGGGATATTCCTTGGAAACAACTGCGTGTTTGCTTAACCTGGTTCCTTCTAAATCAGTCCCAAAAACACCTCTAGAGCTCTAGTATGGGCGAAAGCCAAGTTTTACCAGAATGAGGGTTTGGGGTTGTCCATCATATGTGCTGACAAAGGAACCTGATAAGTTAGAAAGTAGGTGTAAGTTGATGTTGTTTGTAGGATATCCCAGACAAACGAAAGGTGGTTACTTCAATTGTCCTGAGGATCAGAAAGTCATTGTCAGTACGCGCCATATTCTTGGAGGAAGAATATGTAAGAAACCACATATCCAAGAATGAAATTTTCCTCCATGAGCTTGGAGGTAATGAAGCGATTCCATCAGGAAAGCCCACTGTATCGGTAGATCCACCTAGAATAGGTGAAGGAATACCAACACTGCCATCAATGCAAGGTATGGGACCAACGAGTACTGTGCCAACTACTGACACAAATCAGATGCCTCATCACAGTGGGAGGGTTGTTTGACAACCAGAAAGGCACGTGTTCATGGAAGAGTCTTCTAACTTGATCCCATAAAATGGACAGGATGATACCGACCATGGACATACGATGAGGCAGTATTTGATAAAGATGCAGACAAATAGCATGTCACCATGGATTCGGAGATAGAATCCATAACAAAAATGGATGTATACTAGAAAATAGATTTGCCAGATGGCTATCGAGCCATAGGGTGCAAATAGGTATACAATAGAAAGAAAGGAGCGAATGGGGAAATAACGACTTATAAAGAGAAAGAAGGCATAGACTATGATGAGACCTTCTCAGTGGTAGCCATGCTTAAGTCCATTCAAATACTCCTAGCCATAGAAACAAATATGGACTTAAAAATTTGGCAGATGGATGTCAAAATCATGTTTCTAAACGGGTACCTTGAGGAAGGTCGAGACATCTATATGCAACAACCAAAAGGATATGTGCAGTGTTGGTCCCAAATCAGAGTACGTATGATGTGCAGCGGAAGTGTTAAGACAGTTAATTACACTCTAAAATGCGGACAATTCAGTTCCTTTTTAACTCAGTTTTTATGTGACAGTTTCAAAAACACAGTTTGTGTTAGCCAGCATTTTAGGATAACAGTTTTACAGTTATGAACAGTTAACAATTATACACTTCAACACTTCCAGACAAGTGTTGAAGGTTTCAAGATATAATTGAAAACTGTAAGATACGTAAAGTAAGTAAAACTGTAAACGAGACAGGATATTTATAGTGGTTCGGAGCCTTAAGTCCTACGCCCACTCTTTGGATATCTGATCCGAAAATTCACTAAGTTATGAAGATACAGTCCTCACGATCTATAGCCAATTGCTGTAGAGACCTCCGTCCACAGCACAATGGATCACTCACCCAGGCAGTTGTACTTCACTCCTTCTTCAGTCCATCGAAGGCTCTGCGTCTTCTCTGTACACTGGAAGTCGTCGAAGATGGACTGAGGACATACCTCCCTTTTCCTTCTCCGGTAGATTGGATGGTTAAGTTCTTCCCAGAACATACACTGGTTGGCAGTTGCGCGTATTAACCTTCTATTCTCTCAAAAGATTAGGCTGCTATGTTCTTACTCAAAAAGTAAGAACACCAAGAAAGTAGATTAAGTCAGCAGACTTAATCCTCATGTACGCAAGGTTACATGGAGAATGTCGAAGGATTCTTTAAGCTTTAATGCCTCGTGTTCAATAAATGAACCACGGAGTTAATGCCTTCTTGCTTGAGAGCTTTAAATGCTTGAGCTTTTAAATTCGGCAGAGTGACGACACAGATAAATGTGTCGAAATTTGTTTTGTCTTTGTTGCTCCTGCTATTTATAATTGGAGAGGTGAAAATAGCCGGTAGAGATAATTTGAAGGATGTCCATTCAGAGTCCATCCTTCTCTGCAAAGTAGCCTACTCTTCTGCGTTTTCTGCGACGCTGTCCTGCTTTTGCAGGTCAGTTTGTACGCCAAACAAAGTTGTACGCCAGTCACAATTGAGTGTATGTCTGTCTTTTATCATTGACTTCTTTAATGTTCTTCTGCGACTGATCGGCATCTTGCTATGTACGCATTCCTTGACGTGAAACTGTCCTGGTCTGAAACTGTGAGCGCCTCTCAATAGTTTCTCTGTGAAAACTGTGTCCACAGTTTTCTTTGATATGTAAACCTTGACAGGAAAAACTATCTGCACAGTTTTTCGTAACCGTTATTATGCTCTTTTTTCTTCGTCCTTTATGATTGACAGTTATCTCGTCTCAATGGCTTCTTCTTCAAAACTGTGGTAGATCAGCATGCGCTGCTATCACATGATCATTTTCCCTTCCATCTTCTTCTTCAACAATGATGGGAGAAGGAAGCCTAATACTATCCATTCTGGATGACTTGTTGGCTAATTGAGTAAGGACTTTTTCTTTGAATGCCAACATCTTCCTCCTATCCTCTTCTCTTTTTCGTGCGGCTTGTTCTTCTGCTATTTTCCTTTTCAGCTCCTCAGTTGCGGCCATCTGTCTTCGTGTGGGTGGAGATTTGAATTTTTGAGTGAATGGTGGAGAGTTCTCAGCAGCATATTCAGATGGTGGCAATGAGCGATCTCCAGTGAGTGTTCTATGTGCCTAAATCTTCTTTAGTCTAGCAGCTACTTGCTTCTCCGTATACTATCGTTTGGATGTCTGATCCATCCAGTCGTCTGCCCATTCCTCTTCACTCCTCCAATAGTTAAGACCCATCCTAGCCATCATAATTGTTCGCTCCTCATAATGTAGTTCATGAGTGGCAAAGTCAAAGAATCGCCATCTCCGGAACTCTATTCTCAAACATTCAAGATCGGAAGACTCGCCCAGTAATTCTGCAGGATTTGAGTTCTCAACTTCGGCAGCAACTTGAGCTTTAATAAAGATACAAATATCTTTTGCCCATAAGATGAGATCATCATTCTTCTCATCTTTCACTGTGACAGGAGGACACCACTTAACAATTCATTTGGCTTTGAAGTTCCTGTCCGGTAGTCCTTCCATGGGCACTCTGAGAGTTTCTCCTCGAAATATGGATTCACCATCTGCAAGTAGTGCACTTCCTGTGGCAGCTCCCCTGGTACCTGCATTCTCCTCATCATCAGAGCTAGGAATGTCACTGAATGATATACCTAACACTTCAAGAGAACTAGGAATTGGAATTTGTCTCTGCCATAGTGACTCAACGGTCCTTTCAAACACATTTGTAGTGTCTGCTTCCGAATTCAATCTTGAAATTATAGGTGGATCCATTCCAAATCCACGCAGATATTGCTCATTTCTTGCTAGCATGCTTGCAGTAATATTTTCTTGTAGTCTTGCTCGAGTTTCAGTATTTAAGGAGGTAGTAGCTTCTGCTTCTATTGGTGTTTCTTCAGCAATGTCTTCAGTGGTCTCCATTGTCCCTGTTGTAGTGATAAGTTGTTGAACGTCTACTTTTATATCTACCTCGGGGTTTGTTGTACCCTCATCTTCTGTCATGTCAAGGTCAGCCTTCCTTTCATCTGCTGCCTTGTCTTAAGTTGGGTGATTTCCCGCCTTCATCAAATCGATTTCTGCCATAATCGTAACAAGCTGGCTTTCTCCTTGCGCAACCAGTTGTTCTTCTTCACTTCTTCTTTCGACAACAACGCTTCTTCCTCCTTGCGCAACAGTCTGTGATAATGGTTCTTTGGTATTGACCTCAGCACTTACGCTTCCCCCTTGAGTGGTGGCGGGCTGAACATCACGGTAGCAGAGTGATAACTGCAGAAACAGTGAGCAAATAATATTTTTACACCCTAAGGTGGTCGATCCCACAGGGATTGTGCAACGAACTATCCAAAGTACTAGTTATGATTCCAAGAACATAGAAGTTTGAGGAAATAGAAAAGGGAGTTTTGTTTGGAATTTAAAGATGACAGTGCAATAAAATAAAGGGTTTTAAAACAATTAAAGAAAGCACAGATCCTAGGGTAGATAATCTAATCATCAACATGCAATTTCAATAAACTCAGCAATGGGGAAAACACCAAATTTAAATGGATTAAATTCCATGGTTAGGCAATTAAACCCTAGATTACTAATCGGTGACTATCTCCTCTCGGTCTCAAGAACACAAATTAGTCAATCTCGATAATCATCTAATAAATTCCTATGCAAGTATCTTCCTTTTGAGATAGAAAACAAACATATTTAATTCTCTCTTCCTATTAACAATTTTCACCTCTCGGTCCTTCAATTGATAACTTTAAACCTAGATCTCAATTCACCTCTCGGTCCTTCTTTTAATCTAGATTATTAAACTAAATCAAAGAATTAAACCATGCCATATGAGTTGAATTCAATTATGCATGCATCAGAAAAGATAAATCATAACCCTAGAACCTGTTAGGGTTCTAGCCACAAAACATGACTAAAACACAAGAACACATATTATTACCATAGTAATTAAAATAGAAACCTTCAATATCTTGAAAAACTCTAATGATCCAATATTCTAAGTACAATAATGCATAAAAGATAGATAATTTTTGTGCCCTAATGAGTCTTATTTATAGAGGAGAGAAAAAAACCTAATCTGGGTATTGGGCTAAAATAACAAAAATTGCCAAAACAAGTGAAAATATCCATGTCGGGCCTCCGTGTCGATCAACAGCCTGCCTGTCGATCGACACACATGCACGGTCAAAATCCGAGTTGTGCCTAGTGTTAATTTCCCATCTTGTTCTCCTAGTCGATCGACAGGGAGCATTTCAATCGACAGGGATGCATGTGTCGATTTCCCAACTTTGTTCTCCCTGTCGATCGACAGGGAGCATCTCGATCGACAGGACTGCATGTGTCAATCTCCGTGCTTCGTTTGTGCCTTCGATCGACATCCGACCTCTGTGTCGATCAACATGCACCACGTCGATTGACACAGAGGTCCTGCTTCAAGATTTTGGCTTCATCTTCCAACTTTGGTCGACTTCCCGTGCGTCAATCGAAGCGGCACTCCATGCAACTCGGCTCTTTCATCATTTCACCTCTTTTGTGCCCTAAATACCTGCAAAATCAACCATGAAAGGCATAACACCCTCTAAAACAGTCTCATGCACAGAAATAACTAAAAACATAAACAAATGCACTTGAAACAATGGAGAAAATATAGATAAGTGAGTATAAATATGAGCTTATCGAACCCCCTACAATTGAATACTTGATTGTCCTCAATCAAAGAAAAAAAAGAAAAGAAATCTCACGCAGTTGAAAGTGCAATGCCTCACAAGATTCATCACAATCAAAGATCGTCACTCCACATCACACAAGCAACTTGAAAGAGATAAGAATCCATCAACTTTGAAAGACTCACAAGGAAGTGTATCGCTCATTCACACAAGTGTTTGGGTTTTAATGAAAGCACTCACAACATGTATGAAGAAATTTCTTTCATAGGCTTGCAAAAGTTCTAAAATCTCCACTGCTCAAATGTGCACACAATTCAAGAATCAGAAGGACTTTGATTAGGTTGTAATGAAGGCTTTTTGTGAAAGGTAGGGAAATATGACCAAGTGACTCAAAATCAACTAAGTGCGTCCACCTCATCAATCTTAATTCACTCTCGTATGAACATCTACCCTTCTCCTCAAATTTCCAATACAAACCAAGGCTCAACATTTTTTTCTTAGTCCTTTTATGCTCTTAAAAATTTTGTTTAATTATTGAGCTTATAAGGACACAAACATTCTCTTTTTTTTTCAAGAGCCCAACCCTCTTTTGTACACCAATTAAATATTTATCATCCTCTTATAATTTTTCTTTCACCTCAACTTATAGATAAGAAGGAATCCAAGTTTTCACTCATACACAAGTATAGAAACCAAAGACTCACAGGTTACTTATGAGAAATAAACATCAATCTACCCTTATCTCACCCAACTCTTATAGACAAGAAACAGTTCACCTGTTTATAGCACTTCCCATAGACAAGATAGAACTACAATGCTTCTCTTAACTCATAGACTAGAAAGAAAAGTAACAGGCTCAAAGCGGCTTTACTAAGGATAAATTTTTATAAGGGACATCGTTTGGGAAAATTTGGCTAACAAAGATGGCCTATGATCATTTTCTATCATTGTGCACACTATACAATCTTGAAACATAGCAGAAGCAAGTTCTAGAGAAATAAAAATATACATGCGAATCTCACATGAACAAAAAAAAATAAGGCTCAAATCTCACTTGGGTTCAAAAACTCTTCCTTAGTCAACTTCAATCCACTCAAACATCATGCAAGTGTAAGTTTCAGTTAGACCCTATCATGCGGTATTCTACATTCATAGGAAATCAACCACAATTGAAATCAAATCAACTTATCCTCAATCAATTTCAACCTCAAAATTAGTTCAAGTGGGTTCAAAACTCAATAAAAAATTTCTTCTCAATTATCCATATTTTTTTTCTTGGAAAAAATTTAAATAAACACACCAAATAAAATAAATGCAATAAAAAAAACAAGTAAAAGGATAGATAAGTTTAAATTTCTTGTCCACATCCCCCCAAACTTATTTCGAACTCGGAGAGTAAGAAAAAGATTGAAAATCAGACAAGAAACAGAACTTGTACCTGACTGTTGATCTCAGACATCAACTTTTTATCCACCGGAGGAAGCAGCTCATCGCGACGAAGAGATTGGTGATGCTGGCACTCTGTGTCGATCGGCAGGGGGCCTGTCGATCGACATAGAGCCTTCTGTCGATCGTGCTGACCTCTGTGTCGATTGATAGAGGCCCTGTCGATCAAAACAGAGGTCGATCCTCCACTGTTCAATTTTTTTTTGAAAATAACAATAAATTAAAGAAAAACAGAAATATGAAAATAAAATTAAACACGGCAACGGAATTAAAAATGAAATTGAAGAAAAGAACAACAAAAATTGAAAGGAAAGCATGTAAAAATTGGGTTCCCTCCCAACAAGTGTTCTAGTTAACGTCATAGCTCGACGGTACCTCTTTTTGAGAACCACGGCGGGCTAGAATGCACTCGCCTTCGTCGGACATCCACCATGTAGACAAGTTGGTCTTGAATGACAGTAGTGAGCTCGGGATGAGATGGTGTAATTGGCAATTTTGCCACCTCATTCCCTCGCTCCCATTCTTGAGTGGCTTTGTCTTCTTCCTCTTCAATTTCTTCCTCTTCACCTTCGATGGAGGTGATTTTGTCGCATTCAGATTGTTGCCGTCTTTTGTCGAGCTTGAAAGTGATCTTTTCCTCATTTGCTCGAAGAGTAATCTCTCCACCACGGCAATCAATCAAAGCAGCACTTGTGTCCAAGAATTCCCTTCCCAAGATGAGGGGTGTGTTGTCATCTTCCTTCATGTCCAAGACTACAAAATCTGCAGGAAGAATTAGATGACCCACACGAATGAGAACATCCTCAAGTATACATTTGGGGCGAGACACAGATCGGTCTGCCATCTGCAAAGTAATTGTAGTCGGCCTCAATTCTCCAATCTTGAGGCACTGGAAGATAGAAAAGGGCATCAGATTGATGTTGGCACTAGTGTCGCACAGCACCTTTGGAAAAAAAATCCCCCCGATCTCAACTGGAATGGAGAAGCATCCTGGATCACTTCTCTTGACTAGAAGCTTCTTTTGTAGAATCATGTTGCACTGCTCATGAAGCTTGACTGTTGAGTTCTCCACAAAGTGTTTCTTTTCGCTCATGAGCTTCTGGAGATACTTCATGTAACTTGGAAATTCAGAGAGAGCTTCAATCAGTGGCAGATTAATGCTTACCTTCTTCAAGTTCTCAACAAAGCGAGAGAACTTGGAATCCTCCTTTTGCTTGGAAAAGCACTGAGGAAAGGGCATCGGAGGTGGTCCGGTAGCTTTGAACTTGAATTGTTGAGTTGGGATGGCCTCTGTGTCGACCGGGAAGCGGCTGTTTTGGTCTGACCTGCATTTTGATTGATAGGGGGTGTGTCGATCGACACACCCATTGCAGCCCTGTCGATCAAGCCCTCATCATCATCTGAATCGATCTCATCATCTTGTCCTCTACCTGTCGATCGAAACAGAGGACGGCTCTACAGGCTCCTTTTCCTTCTCTCCCCCAAACTTGCTTTAGGGCTTGCTCGGACTTTTGTAGCTCGTTTAGTATCTTAGTTTCACGATCTTGCAGTCCTTTTGGTTCCTCGGGTTGACCTCGGTGGTGCACGGTAGCTTTCCCGGTGTGTGTTGCGCACCAAGTGAGGTGGCAATCTGACTGACTTGGGTCTCTATGATCTACACATGCTTGCTAAGACGGTCCACCTTGGTGTTGATTCCTGCAACCTCTTGCTCGACCTTCCCAACTCGGTAATCTGAGGCTTTAATGAGATTATTGAGCACCTCTTCGAGGGTATCCTTCTTCTTCTCCACCACCTCACCATTCTGCACATCAGAATCCGGAGGCGGCTGCTCGGTAGCTTCTGGCTGAGAGTAGGAGAAGCCTGGATGAGGTCTAGGGTGGTAATGCTGATATCCCCCTTGCTGGTATTGATTTTGATAACCGCCTTGGTTCATGTAGTTTACATCAGCTACGGGGTCAACCTGTGCAACAGAAACACAAGCAGCATTAGATGTCAGTTTCTCTATCTCCCCCTTGAGCTTTTCAATCTCCTTCTTGAGGGTATCATCTTCCTTCTTCTCCATGGCCTTGACTTGGGGTCTCCTCGGATTTGACCATTGTTGAGCATGCAATGCCATCTTCTTGAACAACTTGAGGGCCTTTCCAGGTGACTTGCTCATCACGAACCTTCTGAGGCATAATCAACAGCTGCTTGCGTGCTCTCGTTCATCCCTCTGTAGATGATGTGGGCCTGCTCTTCGGTATTGACTACATGGCCAGGGTAGCTCCTCAACAGCTCATTCCACCTGCTCCAAACTTCAAACAACGATTCATCCATTCACTAGTGGAACTGCAAGATCTCCATCTTTTTCTGAATGATGACTGAAGGCGGGAAGGAGGCGGTGAGGAACTTGGCTCTGAGATCGGCCCAAGTACGGATGTTGCTGCAGCACAAGACTGTAAACCACGTCCTAGTCTGATCCCTAAGTGAGAAGGGGAATAGGCAAAGATGAATCATGTCCTGGGTAACTCCCCCTTTCTTGATGGTATCACACACCTCCACGAACATCCTGAGGGGGGTGTACGGATCCCCACTGCTTAGCCTCCAAACTGGTTCTTCTAAACCATCTTAATCAAACCGGTCTTGAGTTCAAAGTTTTTGGCAGTGATGCCAATAGGAAGTCCCTTATTCCTGGGCTGTGGTCTGTACTTCTTGGCCATCGCATTCGGATCCTCATCAACGGAGTCGTCGGGGCGGCACCTTTCTCTCTTTCTTTCTTTTTCTCTTCTATCGGCCTTGATGGGTTTTGTATACTGAAAGCATTTATTACAATGAGTATACAACGGTTTATTTCTCCTATCTGTTAACAATCGTACATGTATGAACAATGGTATCCTCTTATTTCACCGATAGAGACGATCATACGGCGTGTTGTAGATCGCAGAAGACAGTATGATCACTTGACCTAGTGAGACATAAACCTGATCACAGCCGAGATAGCGTATGAGGATACGTCTGTCCGGATGGCTGCGGCATTGTCGGAATAAGTAGTCTGTCTTGGTTACTTGACATGCTGGTACGCAGAGGTGGCGTATTGATGGACCACAGTGAGATGTATTCGTCTGTCTGACATCAGCAAATACTAGATCTCGTTATATTGATTGAGTCCAAACCCTAACGAAGGTTCAGGGGTTTGCACGGGTTGACTGTTGCTTTGACTTGCCATAGTGGAGAGCCAACACAGCGCGCTCGTATATCCGCATCTTGGGTAACAGCAATTCATGTAGTACCGCCTGAGATTGGACTTAGGCAACCATATCCGAGTAATAGGATGGGGACATTCCCTGAGGAGCTCAATAACATTCATCGTGCCAAAGTCCTGCAGGCTGATTAAGTTCAGACACGAGTGATAAGATTTGAGTGGTACTACTCAGGAATTATAAGATATTAATTAATTGTAGTTATAGCTTGTCAGAGGCTCCGATTAATTAATGAATGTCCGATAACCTTAAATATGGGGATTCTCAATTAATGCAACCCGTTCTCACAACGTGGTAATAAATGGGTAGGTCAGTATTAATTCTGTGGTGAAAAAGAATTAATATTAATTAATTAATTGTGTCCTGGGTTGTGGACATGAGAATTAATTAATTTATAGGCCCACCTTATTATTTTCATTAGGTCCCAGGTCTGGCCCAATTAAATATGCTGAATTGAGCCCAAAATGGCCCATTAGGGTTTCCAACCCTAGGTCTATAAATAGACAGCTCTCTCTCATAAGTTGTAATACAGTTGAAACACACTAAACCCTAGAGAGAGAGGAGGCGCAGTTTTTGGTAGAGAGGGAGGAGAATTCCGATTCTGGTCCTGCTCAGAATACAGATCTACGGAGTCCTCACCAGTAGTAGATCTGAACAGCATTGGGACACAGCCCTGAAGATCTAATCCGGAGAACAAATTTTTCTTTTCTTCTCTTTGTTTTATCGAATTTATTCTTAGAAATTAGATTTCTAATTTCTACTTCCGCAGATTAAATTCGGATCGCGTGGTTGAATTGAGATTTGGAATTCAAACGCGAAAGATCGGTTCAGACTCGATGGAGTTACGGTAAACCCTAAATCCACAAATCTTTGTATTAAATTCATAGGAGCATGCTAGGGTTTTGAGAATTTTAATTATGTGCAATAACAATAAATCGATCCGGTTCAGTTCGGTTTTGGTGATTCGGTTCACGGAAAAACCCTACAATTGGTATCAAAGCCAGGTTTCTGATTTATGGCTCTGTTGTTCATAATTAAATTCTGTATGCATGTATGAATTTATTGTTTTGTGGATGATTGGTTTTTGTTCCTCGTGGCAACCCGTTGATTCAGCCCGCTGTGGTTTATCCGTGTAGGGCTGAATTGTTTTTGTAAAATCACGAGAAAATCCGTGATTAGTGTAGATTTGAAAATTATAATAGAATAGTCGTTTTGTAATTTTCAAATTTATGTAATTGGACGGGTCAAGGACGAAGAACGAAGACGGAGCCGACGGAGGGTCGATGGAGACGATGGTGGACGACGGCACGCGGCCGGGGCGTGCGGCAAGCGCACGGCGCGCGCAGGCAGCACCCACGGCGAGCGACCTGCTCGCGCGCGAGGCAGCGCGGGCGCGGCTTGTGTGCGCGCCCGGGCGCGGGACAGCTGCAGCGCGCGCGCATGCGCGCGGCGCTGGCCGGTGGCCGGCCTGGCGGCGGCGGGGGGTGGCGGTCGGCGGCGGCTGCGGCTGTCGTCGTCGGCTGCTGTCCCGTCGCGGTGGCTTGTGTTTTTGTGGTTTGTGCAATCCTGTGTAAACCCCAGGGTTTGCATTAGGGTTAGGGCAAATCATCAGATCACAAAGGCCTAAAAATCCAAAAGATTTGGTGTATCCAGATTTGAAGGCCCTTGAAGATTTGGAAGATTTGAAAAGATTTGGATTTATCCAAATTAATTCAAAATTCAAATTTGTAATAGATAGATATTATTTTCTATTTTTGGGGCCACGAGGAATTTTTGTTTGCCTTAATTGTCCTCGTATGATATGTGATTTATTTATGTGCACAATTTAAGCATGTGTAGATAATAGGAAAAACATGTTTTACTGCTTTTATTATTTACAGTTTTCCAAGCATGCTTATGTGATTAATTTCTTTTGTTGGATTATATTTTGGGAATTTTTGGGCTTGTTTAATTACATGCAAAAAAATTGGGAAATATAATAACAAAGAAATTATGTGTGCGCATAAAGAAACCTTTTAAAAGAAAAATACTAAGCATATTTTTTAATTAAAATCAATAGACCTCCACAAAGCGGTCCTAGGTTGTAAGTGTATCTCTCGTTCTAGTAAACGTCTACGAGTGTAGCTTGCTAGTTCCCGGAGGTGCATGGGTACGGTTGTTGGGATTTCTAGACAAACAATTTAAATCATGTGAATAGTGGAAGGGTTTTGCGTAAACGTCTACGAGTGTAGCTTGCGTAGACCTCTTTCACAAGTATTCTAGGATTGATTTAAATTATAGATAACAAAAGCTTTAAGGGCTGTGCGGTATGGTTACGTGCCATGCTAAACTGTCTCTTTTGGCCGGAGTTAAATTTGTGGTTAATTGCTTAGAAGCATCTTAGAATATAATGCAAGAATTGCATCCCTGTTTTTGAGAGATGGCTTGGTCTAAGATTTTCACTAATTATTAATTTCTAGTGTCAAAAGCATCCTAATATGGTAGTGAAATTAAATGGATTGGGGCTTAAAACCCGCAGTTCTGGTTGAGGGTGACATCGTAAACGTCTACGAGTGTAGCTTGCGGTGGGAACTCTTGGGCAATTAGTGGAAAATATTTGTATTTGATTTATTAAAAGGTTTTCAATGCATTTGTTTTCGAAGTTCAACATGTATGTTCTTATTTAAGAATCTTTATTGTTTCAGATATGTCTATGTCTAATGTCATCAATATTCTCGCACAAAACACTCTAACTGGTCCGAACTTCCTGGAATGGAAGCGCAATCTCGAATACCTCCTGATTGCAGAAGAACATATGTTCGTTCTGCAAGTACTTCGTCCCGAAGTGCCAACTGCTGAATCCAGTCAACTGGATATAGACTTTTATAACAAGTGGGAGAAATCGAACAATGTAGTCAAGTGCTACATGATGACCACTATGTCGAAAGTATTGCAGCAGCAACATCAGCACCATAGGGATGCCTATAACATTATGTTAAGTTTGACGGCGACCTATGGGGAAACTGATAGAGCTGTCAGATTCAATCTCATGAAAGAAATTGTGAGTAAGAAAATGACTGACGGCACCTCAGTGAGAGAGCACGTGGTTACCATGACTCACCTCATGGATGAACTAACAGTGCATGGTGGAGGTATCGACGCTGAGGCTAAGGTCGATATCATACTGAACTCTCTACCCAAGTCCTTTGAGAGTTTTAGACTGAATGCTGTCATGAACAAGAAAGAGTATACTCTTAACGAGTAACTCAATGACTTGATGGCAGCTGAATCGGTCATGAACCCTCAGAAGGTTGCCTTGGCCACTTCTGGTAATCTCTCTGCTGTACCGAAAAGTATGAAGCGGAAGAAAGGGATTAAGAAGTGGGCCAAGAAGACACCTATGAAGGATGGTGGGGCTGGGAAAAAGCCTAAGGTGGCGACTGAAAAGGACAGGTGCTTCAGGTGTGGTAAGAAAGGACATTGGAGGAAAGATTGTCAAGCTAACAAAGCTAGACAAGGTATGCCATTTTGCATGTATAACTGTAAGCATGATTAGATTTAGTTGTTGCTCTTCTAGAGCTGTAAACGCTGACTTGTTGATCATGTACTTTGCAGGGGACCGTGCCGATAAGGCTGGTGAGTGATGGCAAGAAGATACCAAACTGGATGAAGGAAACATTTTATGATGGAACCTCATGGAGTTTTTCCTTTCCTTATGTTTTTGATGTTTTAAGTACATTTGAGTTTTATTTGTGGGCCGTGGTTTATCGGCAGGACAAATTTTATCAACTATCTATGGATGTTTGTTATTTATGATTTCAATCGTTGAAGATAACAATGTCATTCATTATGTAATGTTGATTTATACTCTTTATGCTACTTTGATCAAAACATGTCCGCTAGCATTGCATGTAATTCATCCGTAATTGATAATCCTAGGAAGAGAAAACTTACTTCTTCTGATGAGGATCTTACATATCTCTGGCATTTGAGACTGGGTCACATCAGCTTGAAGCGGATTCAAAGACTTGCAGATGACGGTACATTGGACCTAGTCCGGGCTGTACCTTATCAAGTCTGCGAATCCTGCATCGAGGGCAAGATGTCAACTAGGCCTTTCAAGGCTAGTCAGTCTCGAGCAGAGGATGTGTTGGAGTTGATCCATTCTGACTTGTGTGGACCGATGTCCACGCAGGCTCGTGGAGGGTACGAGTACTTCGTCACTTTCATTGACGACAACTCAAGGTACGGATACGTTTACCTGCTTCGCTACAAGTCTGAATGCTTTGAGAAATTCAAAGAGTTCAAGGCTGAGGTAGAAAAGAAGGTCGGGAAAACTATCAAGTCGTTGTGATCTGACCGCGGTGGCGAATACCTCGGTAACGAGTTCCTGCAGTATTTGTCAGAAAATGGGATTACATCCCAATGGACTGCACCGGGTACTCCCCAGCAAAATGGTGTAGCTGAAAGAAGAAATAGGACTCTTCTAGAGATGGTAAGATCAATGATGAGTTATGCAAGCTTACCTATTTCGTTTTGGGGCTACAAATTGGAGACAGCGGCTTACGTGCTTAATGTGGTGCCTTCTAAATCAGTTCCTAAGACGCCTTCTGAGCTCTTCCTTGGTCGCAAACCTAGTTTGTGCAAGTTTAGAGTATTGGGCTGTCCGGCACACGTACTGTCGAAGGAACCTGATAAATTAGAAAGCAGGTCAAAAGTAATGCTGTTCATAGGGTATCCCAGGCAAACAAAAGGTGGTTACTTTTACTGTCCTGAGAGTCAAAGAGTCGTTGTTAGCACCAACGCTAGATTCTTGGAGGATGAGTATGTGAGTAATCACAGGTCAAGGAGTGATATCGTTCTTCAAGAAATTGAGAACAAGAATGCAAATCTAAGGGAAGGGGAACGTGTAGATGTGGGTGCACCTGTTAGAGGTACAGCACCACAGACACGTTCTTCAGTGCAAGGTGCAGGACCACAAGTCATTGCACCTACTACCGACACGGCACAGATGCCTCGTCGTAGTGGGAGAGTTATTTTCCAACCGAAAAGGTACATGTTCGTGGGTGAGTCTTCGGACTTGAGCCTGGAAGACGGACATGAGGACTCTGACCCACTGACTTACGAAGAGGCAGTGCAGGACAAGGATGTTGCCAAATGGCGTGTCGCCATGGATTCTGAAATAGAATCCATAACTGCTATGGATGTATACCAGAAAACTGATTTGCCGGATGGCTTTAGGGCCATAGGGTGCAAATGGGTATACAAGAGAAAGAAAGGGGCAGATGGAAAGATTACGGCTTTTAAAGCCAGGCTGGTGGCAAAGGGTTATAGTCAGAAAGAGGGCATTGACTATGACGAAACCTTTTCACCCGTAGCCATGCTCAAGTCCATCCGGATACTCCTTGCCATAGCTGCGCATATGGACCTCGAGATCTGGCAGATGGATGTCAAAACCGCTTTTCTAAACGGTTACCTTGAAGATGGTAGGGACATCTATATGCAGCAACCCGAGGGTTACATAAGCAAGGGCGAAGAACATCTTGTCTGGAAGCTTAGGAAGTCCTTTTATGGACTTAAGCAAGCTTCAAGGTCGTGGAACTTACGTTTCAATGATGTGATTAAATCCTATGGATTTGCACAGTTGGAAAACGAAAGTTGTGTTTACCGACTTTGTGTCAGTGGGAGCGTGGTCTTCCTTGCACTATACGTTGATGACATACTCCTATTTGGAAACAACGAGGGAGTGATGTCCGAAATCAAAGTTTGGTTATCCGAACAGTTCCAAATGAAGGATCTGGGCTACATTCTTGGGATTAAGGTCTTACGAGATCGTAAGAGAAGAATGTTGAGCTTATCCCAGGCATCCTATGTGGATACTGTGATAGCCCGGTTCAGCATGCAACTCGCCAAGAAAGGCTTGCTGCCTTTCCGACATGGCGTTCGTCTTTCTAGTGGGCAGTGTCCTCAGACACAGCGGGAGAAAGATGAGATGAGTCTTGTACCATATGCTTCGGCTGTGGGTAGTCTCATGTATGCGATGCTGTGTACCAGGCCAGATATCTGTTATGCCGTTGGCATGGTAGCCAGATATCAGTCTAACCCTGGACAGGCGCACTGGACTGCTGTAAAGCATATCCTCAAGTATTTGAAAAGAACTAGGAATTTCTGCCTAGTTTATCAAAGTGAGGATTTGTGCCCTGTGGGTTATACGAACTCGGATTTCCAAGGGGACCAGGATGAGAAGAAATCGACCTCAGGTTATGTGTTTACCCTGGGAGGTGGAGCTGTATCTTGGAGGAGCTCAAAGCAGAAATGCATTGCTGACTCCACCATGGAGGCGGAATATGTCGCCGCCTCCGACGGCTCGAAAGAGGGGGTGTGGCTCCGGAACTACCTTTTAGAGTTGGGCGTGATTCAGAGTTTGCCAAAGAGCATCACAATTTATTGTGATAACTCTGGTGCAGTTGCAAACTCAAAGGAACCGCGGTCTCACAGGGCAAGCAAACACATAGAAAGAAAGTACCATATCATACGAGATATTGTATCGAGGGGCGATGTGCTGATTAAGAAGATTGACACTGCTGACAATCTTGCTGATCCATTTACAAAGAGCTTGCCACAGAAGATTTACGAAAGACATATTCGTGAGCTGAGTCTGAGGTGGATGCCGACCACTGATAGTGGTTAGAGACAGCAGACTAGATAGACAAACTGTATACTCTGTAATAGCTTAGTTATGCTTTGAGTATAAGTGGGAGATTGATGGGTTTTGTATACTGAAAGCATTTATTACAATGTGTATACAACGGTTTATTTCTCCTATCTGTTCACAATCGTACATGTATGAACAATGGTATCCTCTTGTCTCACCGATAGGGACGATCATACGGCGTGTTGTAGATCACAGAAGACAGTATGATCACTTGACCTAGTGAGACATAAACATAATCACAGCCGAGACAGCGTATGAGGATACGTCTATCCGAATGGCTGCGGCATTGTCGGAATAAGTAGTCTGTCTTGGTTACTTGACATGCTGGTACGCAGAGGTGGCGTATTGATGGACCGCAGTGAGATATATTCGTTTGTCTGACATCAGCGAATAAAAGATCTCGTTATATTGATTGAGTCCAAACCCTAACGAAGATTCAAGAGTTTGCACGGGTTGACTGTTGCTTTGACTTGCCATGGTGGAGAGCCAACACAACGCGCTCGTATATCCGCATCTTGGGTAACAGCAGTTCATGTAGTACCGCCTGAAACTGAACTTAGGTAACCATATCCGAGTAATAGGATGGGGACATTCCCTGAGGAGATCAATAACATTCATCGTGCCAAAGTCCTGCAGGCTGATTAAGTTCAGGCACGAGTGATAAGATTTGAGTGGTACTACTCAGGAATTATAAGATATTAATTAATTGTAGTTAGAGCTTGTCATAGGCTCCGATTAATTAATGAATGTCCGGTAACCTTAAATATGGGGATTCTCAATTAATGCAACCCGTTCTCACAACGTGGTAATAAAGGGGTAGGTCAGTATTAATTCTGTGGTGAAAAAGAATTAATATTAATTAATTAATTGTGTCCTGGGTTGTGGACATGGGAATTAATTAATTAATAGGCCCACTTTATTATTTGCATTAGGTCCCAGGTCTGGCCCAATAAGTGTGCTGAATTGAGCCCAGGAGCCCATTAGGGTTTTATAACCCTAGGTCTATAAATAGACCTCTCACTCTCTGAAACTCTAGCCACTTCATAACACAATTTGAAAAACCCTAGATCTAGAGAGTCAGAGAGGGGGCGCCGATTTCAAGGGAGAAGGAGGAGAATTTTCGAATTCTGGTCCTGCTCAAGCCACAGATCTACGGAGTCCTCACCAGTAGTAGATCTGAACAGCACCGGGACACAAATCTGAAGACCTGATCTGGAAAAAAACGGATTTCTTCTTTCCCTTTCTTTATTTTCGAAATTGTTCTTGAAATTAGGGTTGCTAATTTCTGTTTCCGCAGACAAATTCGATTTGCGTGGTTGAATTGAAGTTTGGAATTCAAATGCAAAAGATCGGTACAGACCCTACGGAATTACGGTAATCTCTCAATCCACAATATCGTATTAAATTCATAGGAGCATGCTAGGGTTTTGAGTAATTTAATTGTGAGCAATATCCATAGATCCGATCCGGTTCATTTGGTTTTGGTGATTCGGTTCACGGTAAAACCCTACAGATTGAGAGTACGAGATCTAGAACTTGCATCCGTTCTCTATCTATTGCATGAGTGTGTAACTAGAAAATGATCTTAGGCCATCGATTCTTAGTCCTACCTTTCACACCGGGAGTATAAGGTGGTTGTTATCATTATTTTGCCTTTCTTATCTTTGACCCCCGTGATTGAGCTTTATTGGTGAATTTTCTTTGATATAATTAGGACCATATTTGGGGGGAAAGAGTGTATGAGGGTGAATACTGTGATGAGAGTTGGGTTGAGAATTGATTGGATTTGTATTGATGGGAAAAGTTGAGGCATGAAAGATATGAAATCAAGGATTGGTTTGAATCCGAGAAAATGTGGCACCAACGAAATTTGTGGTGTAAGTGTTTGAAAAAGAAAAAAAAGAGGGCACCGAAAAATGAATGAATGATGGTGCATTTGAAAAATGATGAAAACGAAAAGAAAAGAGAAAAGAAAAAAAAAGTGTGTTGTGAAATGAAAAAGCCTCGGGGTTTGTAGTGGTTCGAAAAGAACAAGTTTGGGGGTTTTGGGAAATTGAGAAGTTTAGTCACTTTGGCCCAAAACAACCCACCTTTTAGTTAGCCACATTACAACATATGAAAAGACCTTTTTGATTCTAGAAACTAACTCGTTGTACTATAGTGGTGAGAATGGATGCAAGCCTATGGAAATCAGGCTCGATATCTTGTGATTGAGTGAATCTCATCGTCCCTAAACACGTGAGGGAGTGCTTTCGTTTCTTGTATCCATTTTTGATGAGTGGTTCATGTCCTTAGCATTAACCTTGTTACAAAGTTAGGTGATAATCTCGTTTTACTTGAACATGCTAAGATAATCTTGATGAGCTATGAGGTATTGCACGAGGTAGATTAATGGTTTTACTTTGTTTTGATTGAGGACAATCAAAGGTTCAAGTTTGGGGGATTATGATATGTGTGTAAAATGACCTATTTTTCGATGTGTGAACTTGCATGTTTGTGGCCATTTTACCCTCATATCATATGTTTTTGTTGTTCTTTTGTCTTGTTTTTGTGTTTGAAATGTTGTAGGATGTGTTTTGAGCATAAAACAACACTTTTGGATGAGTTTTGGATGGAAATCGCCCGAGCTAGGAGTCAAAGGGAAGCAGGATCGACCGAGCGGTGCAGAAAAGGGTGTTGGGGCTGTTCAGAGACTTTGCTCGGCCGAGCCAAACTTGGCTCGGTCGAGCCAAGCCCTTCAGAGAGGTGGCTTGGTCGAGCCAAATTGGCTCGGCCGAGCCAGAACGTGATTTTCAGCATTTGGCAGTTTTCAGCATGGCTCGGGCGAGCCAACTTTGGCTCGGGCGATCCGAGGCCCTGTTTGCTCATTATAAAAGGGGGAAAAACGGTTATTTTCATAACTAATTCATAACTTTTCATAACTTTGAATAACCACCTCCTAAATTCTCTCTACGATTCCATTTCCATCTCTTCCAAAACCTATCAAGGAGCTAAATCATCAATCCTAGGTGGAGAATTGAAGATCCAAGGGGGTAGATCAAGACCTAAAAAATCCAATTGGGGAAGATTTCACTTTCTACTTATCAATTGTAATGGATGTATTTGATTTCAACTTTGTATTGTTACGATTGAGAGGTATGATGCTCTAATTCAATTTGGATGTTGATTTGAACAAGGATGCATGAAAATTAAGTTTGATAATTGTTTGTTTACTTTCCTTTGAGAGCTTGAATTGCACTAGAACTTGTTCCTTACCTCTTAGGTGTAGGTAATAGCCAACTTAGGAGGTAGTTGACGTGAACGTTGCAGCCAACACGCGGGCGGAATCGTCGTGAATAGTGTAAATTCATACGATTTTAGTTCCAATCCCTGTGCGGTGCTAGGTCGTAGGGCAATAATTGGCGTTCTGTTTGGAGTGGTCTAGGGCTTAATAACGTAGCTGTTTGCAAGTGTTAGCATCATCAACCGTTAGCTCGCCGTGACAAGGGGTTAACGAGTGTAGGGTCGATTTCTCAATCTCCTAGGGATTAAAATGTGGTTACATCAATGATTAACCTAATTGGATTACATCTACGTTTATTTCAACATCCTATCTACCTCATTTGAGTATTTGCTTGTCTTGGTTTACCAAGGTGTGGAGAGAATTGTTTGAATGTTGTTTGTTGGTTTAATTCATTGTTTGTTATATATTGTTAGCATAGGTTTAAATTGATTGCCTAGTTGATAAGACTTACTCAACGATTCTGTTTTGCCTAGCTATAAGACTTTGCTATAGTATCCCGGTAATCTAGCAGGCGAAGGGAAGAAGGACCTGGATTTGACAAATTTTATTCTTGAGTAGCTAGGAGTTTAATTTGATTGAACTTTTAGCCGCATCACCATGCCAGAGGTAAATACATCTCTACCAATACCCAACGTCACTCAGGAGAGTCAGACAGAGGCGATTGAGAAAGCCCCCAAGGATGCAAAAAGAAGGCTAGAATTCTTTGATGAGGAAGAGTCCCAAAAGAATAGGCAACAACAGAAAGTGCTCAAAATGGCACAAGAACAGAAGGATTTTGCAAAGTTCAAGCTGCAAATGACTCTTGAACAGAGGGATGCTTAGTACGAGCAAGTAATGGCAAGCTATGCCGAGCACAATGCCAAGATTCAATCTAGTGAAACAACCGGTCGCATCACTAGAAGGGACGTCGAGGAAGCACAAACTTGAAAAGGGAAAACCAAAGTTAGTTTTGTTGAAGAACGGTCTGAAAATCCAGATGTTGTGACAGACACCGACCTTGAAAGAAGGCAATTGAAAGAAGCCATGAAAGAATCAAGGAAGTTACAGACTCCTGCTGATAAGTTCATTATTTCACTCACTTATCCGTATTATTTTATACTATTTTATGTAGTTTTCTTGAGTTTAAATATAACATTCATGCATGAGTCTATTATATGTGGTGTTATGCTTGTCATGGTGTGTTTTTGCAGTTTTTAGGCTTACATTCACTGGAAAATCGTTCCGAAAGCAGTGACGTGTAAAAGTAGCAGTGAAGAGTTCCTCCACACAAGTAATTCGGGCTATTGGCGCATGGCGATGGATAGAGCATTGAGTTAGCTTTCCAACGCAACTGGAATCGGGTCAATCGGAGTTCGGGAGTGAGAGTTATGGCCAAACCCGTGAGACCGCGCAGAAGGGATGATGATCGAATCATATCTTTAACCCTAGACTAGATAGGATACACATCTACTCCTATAAATAGCTCTTAATTTCGAGTTTTATTCATCTTGAATCATATTTTTCATCATTCATCACTTTATTTTCCAGCACGAACTTTTATTTTTCTTGTAAGTTCTTTATTTTAATGCAATTTAATATATTTTCTTTTGGATTTCTATCTGCGATGAGTGGCTAGAAACCCTAGCGGGTTCTAGGGCTACGAATATCAATCTGTGATGCATGTTTAATTGCTTAACAATAAATTGCTTGGTTTTGAATTCCTATTTTAATTATTAGGATTTAGAATTAATCAGATCGAAAGATAGAATTAATTCTAGGTTTATAGTTGTTAATTGAAGGACCGAAAGGAGAAAATTAATAACAGGAAAAGGAATTCGAATACAATTGGAATATCTGTTCTAGGGGAAGATAGTAATTGTATGGTTTAATCCGTGGAATTATAAAAGGTTGATTAGTAATGTGTTATTGAGACCGACAAAGCATATACATTCACATACTAGTAATCTAGGCTATAATTGTCTGACCAAGAAATTATAGTATATTATGATTTCCCACCAATGCAAGTTAATTAATTGATATGTATTCTGATAGATAGGTCGTCTTAGAGTCTGTGTCTTTAATTTGATTTCTTAAAACCCTTTAAATTTCCGTTTTGTTTTCTTTATTTTCCAAAACTCAAAACCCCTGATTTCTGTTGACTCAAACAATAGATTCTAGGATCATGGCTAGTACATGAAATAATTTCGTTATACAATTCCTTTGTGTTCGACAACCTTAGGTACTCTTATAAATTTATTTGCCACTATTCTGCAATTTATCAATAGAATTTTACAGTGATCATCTGCGCAAGGGGAAAGGAGCTCTGTGATAAGCTCATATTTATACTCACTTATCTATATTTTTCTCCATTGTTTCAAGTGCATTTGTTTATGTTTTTAGTTATTTCTATGCATGAGACTGTTATAGAGGGTGTTATGCCTTTCATGGTCGATTTTGCAGGTATTAAGGCCAGAAAAGAGGTGAAATGATGAAAGAGCCGAGTTACATGGAGTGCCGCTTCGATTGACGCACAGGAAGTCAACCAAAGTTGGAAGACGAAGCAAAAATCCTGAAGCAAGACCTCTGTGTCGATCAACATGGTGCATGTCGATCGACATAGAGGTCGGATGTTGATCGGAGGCACAAACGAAGCAAGGAGCTCGACACATGCAGCCCTGTCGATCGAGATGCTCCCTGTCGATCGACAGGGAGAACAAAGTCTGGAAACCGGCACATGCATCCTTGTCGATCAAAATGCTCCCTGTCGATCGACAGGGAGAACAAGATGGGAAATCGACACAAGGCACAACCCAGAATTTGACCGTGCATGTGTGTCGATCGATAGCCTGCCTGTCGATCGACACGGAGGCCCGACATGGATATTTTCACCTGTTTTGGCAATTATTGTTATTTTAGCCCAATACCCAGATTAGGTCTTTTTCTCTCCTCTATAAATAAGACTCATTAGGGCACGGAAATTATCTATCTTTTATGCATTATTGTACTTAGAATTTTTTTTCATTGGAGTTTTTCATGACATTGAAGGTTCCTATTTCAATTACTAAGGTAATCAAATGTGTTCTTTTGTTTTAGTCGTGTTTTGTGGCTAGAACCCTAACAGGTTTTAGGGTTATGATTTATCTTTTCTGATGCATGCATAATTGAATTCAACTCATATGGCATGGTTTAATTCCCTGATTTAATTTAATAATCTTGATTAAAAGAAGGACCAAGAGGTGAGTTGAGATCTAGGTTTAAAGTTATCAATTAAAGGACCGAGAGGTGAAAATTGTTAATAGGAAGAGAGAATTCAATATGTTTGTTTTCTGTCTCAAAAGGAAGATACTTGCATAGAAATTTATTAGATGATTATCGAGATGGACTAATTTGTGTTCTTGAGACCGAGAGGAGATAATCACTGATTAGTAATCTAGGGTTTAATTGCCTAACCATGGAATTTAATCCATTAAAATCTGGTGTTTTCCCCATTGCTGAGTTTATCGAAATTGCATGTTGATGATTATATTATTTACCCTAGGATCTGTGCTTTCTTTAATTGTTTTAAAACCCTTTATTTTATTGCACTGTCATCTTTAAATTCCAAACAAAACTTCCTTTTCTATTTCCTCAAACTTCTATGTTCTTGGAATCATAACTAGTACTTTGGATAGTTCGTTGCACAGTCCCTGTGGGATCTATCACCTTAGGGTGTAAATATATTATTTGCTCACTGTTTCTGCAGTTATCACTCTGCTACCGTGATGTTCAGCCCGCCACCACTCAAGGGGGAAGCGTAAGTGTTGAGGTCAATACCGAAGAACCATTATCACAGACTGTTGCGCAAGGAGGAAGAAGCGTTGTTGTCGAAAGAAGAAGTGAAGAAGAACAACTGGTTGCGCAAGGAGAAAGCCAGCTTGTTACGATTATGGCTGAAATCGATTTGATGAAGGATGGAAATCACCCAACTTAAGACAAGGCAGCAGATGAGAGGAATGCTGACCTTGACATGACAGAAGATGAGGGTACAACAAACCCGAGGTAGATATATAAGTAGACGTTCAACAACTTATCACTACAACAGGGACAATGGAGACCACTGGAAACAACAGAGACATTGTTGTTTTTAATTTGTAGTTTTAGGGTTTCAATTTGGTTTTTGGTGTGTGAATTTCGTGTTTTCAGTTCGTGTGTGTTTTCAGGGTTTGTGCTTTATTTCGATCGACAGCCTGCCTGTCGATCGACAGGGCTGCTGCATTCGTGTCAATCAACAGCCTGCCTGTCGATCGACACAGAGACTGATTTTCAGTTTTTTATGTTTATGTTTGCAGGTTCATGAACACAAGGTCTCGGGGCAAAGCACTTGAGAATTTTGATCCAGAGATCGAGGCTATAGCTTGGAAGAGGAAAAGCAAATAAAAACAAAGCACAAGTACAGTCATGGATGAGATGCCACCTTTGGAGGATCCCGAGACACAGCTCATCACTCAAGAGAATGCCATCTTACTTGTCCAAGAAGTCAATCAGATGAAGGACATCATCAAGCAGCTCATGGCAGAGAGGGAAGTCGAAAGGCGCGAGGCCTGTAGGGTTTTTCCGTGAACCGAATCACCAAAACGAAACTGAACTGGATCGATTTATGGTTATTACACATAATTAAAATTCTCAAAACCCTAGCATGCTCCTATGAATTTAATACAAAGATTTGTGGATTTAGGGTTTACCGTAACTCCATCGAGTCTGAACCGATCTTTCGCGTTTGAATTCCAAATTTCAATTCAACCACGCGATCTTCAGGGCTGTGTCCCAATGCTGTTCAGATCTACTACTGGTGAGGACTCCGTAGATCTGTATTCTGAGCAGGACCAGAATCGGAATTCTCCTCCCTCTCTACCAAAAACGGCGCCTCCTCTCTCTCTAGGGTTTAGTGTGTTTCAACTGTGTTACAACTTATGAGAGAGAACTCTCTATTTATAGACCTAGGGTTGGAAACCCTAATGGGCTAGTTTGGGCTCAATTCAGCATATTTAATTGGGCCAGTCCTGGGACCTAATGCAAATAATAAAGTGGGCCTATATTTAATTAATTCCCATATCCACAACCCAGGACACAATTAATTAATTAATATTAATTCTTTTTCACCACAGAATTAATATTGACCTACCCCTTTATTACCACGTTATGAGAACGGGCTGCATTAATTGAGAATCCCCATATTTAAGGTTACCAGACATCCATTAATTAATCGGAGCCTCTGACAAGCTCTAACTACAATTAATTAATATCTTATAATTCCTGAGTAGAACCACTCAAACCTTATCACTCGTGCCTGAACTTAATCAGCCTGCAGGACTTTGGCACGATGAATGTTATTGAGCTCCTCAGGGAATGTCCCCATCCTATTACTCGGATATGGTTGCCTAAGTCCAATCTCAGGCGGTACTACACGAACTGCTGTTACCCAAGATGCGGATATACGAGCACGTTACTTAGGCTTTCCACCATGGCAAGTCAAAGCAACAGTCAACCCGTGCAAACCCCTGAACCTTCGTTAGGGTTTGGACTCAATCAATATAACGAGATCTTGTATTCACTGATGTCAGACAGACGAATACATCTCACTGCGGTCCATCAATATGCCAGTACCACCATGTAAAGTAACCAAGACAGACTACTTATTTCGATAATGCCGCAGCCATCCGGACAGACGTATCCTCATACGCTGTCTCGGCTGTGATCAGGTTTATGTCTCACTAGGTCAAGTGATCATACTGTCTTCTACGATCTACAACACGCCGTATGATCGTCCCTATCGGTGAGACAAGAGGATATCATTGTTCATACATGTACGATTGTTAACAGATAAGAGAAATAAACCGTTGTATACTCATTGTAATAAATGCTTTCAGTATACAAAACCCATCAATCTCCCACTTATACTCAAAGCATAACTAAGCTATTACAGAGTATACAGTCCGTCTATCTAGTCTGCTGTCACTTTAACCACTATCAGTGGTCGGCATCCACCTCAGACCCATCTCACGAATATGTCTTTCGTAAATTTTCTGCGGCAAGCTCTTTGTAAATGGATCAGCAAGATTGTCTGCAGTGTCAATCTTCTTAATCAGTACATCGCCCCTCGATACAATTTCTCGTATGATATGATACTTTCTCTCTATGTGTTTGCTTGCCCTGTGAGACCGCGGTTCCTTTGAGTTCGCCACTGCACCAGAGTTATCACAATAAATTGTGATGCTCCTCGGCAAACTCGGGATCACGCCCAACTCTAAAAGGTAGTTCCGGAGCCACACCCCCTCTTTCGAGGCGTCGGAATCGGCGACATATTCCGCCTCCATGGTGGAGTCAACAATGCATTTCTGCTTTGAGGTCCTCCAAGATACAGCTCCACCTCCCAGGGTAAACACATATCCTGAGGTCGATTTCTTCTCATCCTGGTCCCCTTGGAAATCCAAGTCTGTATAACCCACATGTACCTTTCCGGCTGGAAAATAACTCTCTCACTGCGACGAGGCATCGGTGCTGTGTCAGTAGTAGGTGCAGCGACTTGTGGTCCTGCACCTTGCACTGAAGAACGTGTCTGTGGTGTTGTGCCTCTCACAGGAGCACCCACATCTACACGTTCCCCTTCCCTTGGAATTGCATTCTCGTTCTCAATTTCTTGAAGAACGATATCACTCCTTGACCTGTGATTACTCACATACTCGTCCTCCAAGAATCTAGTGTTGGTGCTAACAACGACTCGTTGACTCTCAGGACAGTAAAAGTAACCACCTTTCGTTTGCCTGGGATACCCTATGAACAGCAATACTTTTGACCTGCTTTCTAACTTATCAGGTTCCTTCGACAGTACGTGTGCCGGACAGCCCCATACTCTAAACTTGCACAAACTAGGTTTGCGACCAAGGAAGAGCTCAGAAGGTGTCTAAGGAACTGATTTAGAAGGCACCACATTAAGCACGTAAGCTGTTGTTTCCAATGCGTAGCCCCAAAACGAAATTGGTAAGTTTGCATAACTCATCATTGATCTTACCATCTCTAGAAGAGTCCTATTTCTTTTTTCAGCTACACCATTTTGCTGGGGAGTACCCGGTGCAGTCCACTGGGATGTAATCCCATTTTCTGACAAATATTGCAGGAGCTCATTACCGAGGTATTCGCCACCGCGGTCAGATCGCAGCGACTTGATAGTTTTCCCGACCTTCTTTTCTACCTCAGCCTTGAACTCTTTGAATTTCTCAAAGCATTCAGACTTGTAGCAAAGCAGGTAAACGTATCCGTACCTTGAGTAGTCGTCAATAAAAGTGACGAAGTACTCGTACCGTCCACGAGCCTGCGTGGACATCGGTCCACATAAGTCAGAATGGATCAATTCCAACACTTCCTCTGCTCGAGACTGACTAGCCTTAAAAGGCCTAGTTGACATCTTGCCCTCGATGCAGGATTCGCAGACTTGATGAGGTACAGCCCGGACTAAGTCCAATGTACCGTCATCTGCAAGTCTCTGAATCCGCTTCAAGCTGATGTGACCCAGTCTCAAGTGCCAGAGATATGTAAGATCCTCATCAGAAGAAGTAAGTTTTCTCTTCCTAGGATTATCAATTACGGATGAATTACATGCAATACTTGCGGAAGACTTATGATTACAGTTAACAACATAGAGAGAATTATTCAGCATTCCACGACAGATAATACCGTTATTACCAATGATAGAAACACCACTATAAAAAATAACTGAATATCCATCAACATAAAGTTTGGAAACTGAAATAAGGTTTCGCCAAAAATCCGGCACGTATAAAACATCTCTCAATGTTAAAACAGAATCATCAAAGTACAAGGTGAAATCTCCAATGGCAGATGCACTCACTTGTGCTGCGTTCCCCCTCGAGATGGTAACCTCGTCATTCTTCAGCACCCTCCTCGGTGTGAACCCCTGCAAAATGTAACAAACATGATCAGTAGCTCCAGTATCCACTACCCACGAATGAGTAGAAACCGATGCTAAACATGTTTCCGTTACAAATGCAAATGACGTACCTTGTCCCTTGCTTCCGCATGCCTTCTCACTTGAAGTGACACCAACCCTCTTCATTTCATTTGACCTCCTCTCACGTGATCTGCGATCAATCATGTTCTTGCACACAGTATGAACCACATCTTTCAATGTGCCCAAGCTGTGCTCAAGATCTGATAACTCAGACTCCCATGAAGGTACGAAGGACTGTCCTGCTATGAGATCAGTAAGCAACTCCTTGAAAGAGTACTCACTTCTCTTAGCTACATCCCTCTTAAAGTCATAGAATGAAATCGGTAAGGAGTTCAGGATTATATTGATCTTAGCCAGATCACTGATACATCCACCTCCACGTGTGAATCGTTTCATGGTGTTATCCATGATCATCACATGCAGTGTCACCGAACTGCCATCAACCATTCTCTTACAGACAAGGTCTCTAACGAGATCACAGTTGATAGTTCGTTCCACTTCACCATACGTAGCCACTAAGTCCATCCAGATAGTAACAGAGCTACAATAGCCCATGTACTTGAGCTTAAGTTCTCTAGACAGGTTATCTGAGATTAACTTGTAAGTAAAATCCTCATATGCCACCCAACTGTCATAGAACTCCTTCTCACGTCTAGACACTTTATGGTAACGTGGGGCAAGTGGCATCATAGTAAGAACAAACATGTGTTGCTTAGTCAGGAGAATATAATCAAAGCAATATCTCCACTCATGGAAGTTTGGACCAATTAGAGGATTGAGAGCAAGTATATGATCGACAGTAGACATAGACATATCTGAAACAATAAAGAATCTTAAATAAGAACATACATGTTGAACTTCGAAAACAAATGCATTGA
>JAPKLW010000156.1:832900-860789 GCA_026898455.1 Plectranthus barbatus | reverse complement strand
TCAGCGCCCATCACCAGCAGGCGTTCAAAAGTTTCTTCAGATAAGATTTCGCCTGGTGCTGGTGCCGGTGGCCTTGCACTTGTGGATTCGAACGCCTTTCCTTTGCCCCTGGTCGCCAGCCTCAGTTGCTCCTGTATTTCCTCCTGGCGCCTGGCCTCAGTCTCAGCCTTGATCTGAGCAAAGCGCTCATCCCTGGCCGCCAGCTCCGCCTCTCTCTTCTGCTTCGCCAGCAGAGCCCGGAGCCTTGACTTGGCCTGTTTCTTCCACACCAAGGAAGCACTCCTTGCCCTCTTGGCGTGCTTCTCTGCCTTCTGCGCCTTGGTCATGACTCGCTTGCGCTTGCGAGTCATCTTCTCCAGCGTCTCCTCCTCAGTCAGGCCCAGAACGGACTTTTTGACTGGGATGGAGATCTTCCCAGACTCGGGGTGATATGCCACAGCTGATGGTGGCTGCTGGTGCTGGGAAGTCTTCGCCTTCTTGCGGGAGGGCTTCTTGGTGACTGGCACCTGCATAACTGGTTGAGGGCGACTGCCAGAAGCCTCCACTTCCGCCTCCTCCAGTTGGGTAAAAAGAGACTCGGTCTCCATCTTCCTTTTCAACTCGATCCTTGCCTCCTCCGTCAGCGGCTGTGCCATGACTGGCACCTGTTCCCCCTCATCCTCCTCTTCTTCCTCCGAAACGACCGTGGCTGGGTCGACTGCTGTCTTTCCCTTCAGCCTCCGCGGCTTATGGTAGTCAGGGCGGGGCAGCTTTGCCTGCTCCTTGGTGGGCGGAATGAAATCCGAACTCACCAGTTGCTCCCCCTGGTCCACTCCATCTCCAAAATATGGCTGATCCGCAGCCCAAAGGATACGGAGTGAGTGAACGTCCCATCAATTGGAATGTTGATGTTGCGATCAACATTCTCCAGCAGTCTCCCGAAAAAGAACTCGGCCCAGTTCCCTTCCACTCCATCCACCAGCGCGCACATCACGGAGAATTTGCGCAGGCTCAACTCAGCATATGAGCCTACTTCGCACTGCAGCATCCTGACGACGATGTCGCACACCATCTGCCACCAGTCGTCCATCTCCGACTTCCGCATTCCAGTGCGAAAACTCGTCACCCCTTCCCTCTTCCACTGAGTCCACCGCCTCCTGAACTCCTCTACATCGTTGTGGAAGTAGGTGGCTATCTCCATTCCTTCGTTCCTCAATCCGAACAAGTCGGCGAGGTATTCGGCGCTGACAGTGATCATATGGCCGAAAACGGAAGTGGTGAAGGACTTCCTCCCGTCAGCAATCACGGCCCGTGCATAGAACTCCGCCACCATATGCGGATGGAAGGTCTCGGGTCTTGCCGTCAGATATTGTCGAAGGCCTTCCCGGTCGATCATCTCGATCAACTCTGGTCCAAAATTCTTGCGCGCCAGCTTCTCGTTCAGAATTTTTTCTTTCTGAACTTGCGCCGCCCTGATTTGCGCGTTTGAGAGTTGAGCCCTGGTCGCTGGTTTGTTCAACTGAACCAGGCGGGCGAATGGAAGAGTGTAGTCTACATCGTCCATCTGCGTGATGCCAGTGTAAGTTGACATGTGGGCTTCTGCGACTGGTAGGTCTGGTGAACCAGACGAAGAAGATGTAGATGGTGGGTTGTCATCTGGTTGTCGGGAAGATGAAGCCATAATTTCAGAAGAAATCTTAAGGAAAGCTTGAGAGCCAAGTAGGGTTTCTGAAATTGAATGATCGTAAAAGGTTTTTCCGTCGAAAAGGCATCGGGTATTTATACCCAAGTCCATGCAGGATCAGACGATCAAGATTGACGCTCAGCAAGCGGGGATCGACGGTCATCAGCAGGCCCGGTTTCCTGTGCGACGTGCGCGGACGTGCTGACGTGGGCTACGTCGTGTAGCTGACGTGGCGCTCAGCGATTGGTGGCAACCAAACGTCGGACTGCGCAGACGCTGTGCGCATTAAATGTGGCATTAAATGCCGCATTAAATTCTGAGGGCTGTACACGCTACTTGGATTTGAACAATCCCGCCTTTTCTGAGACAGCTGGTATGACTGGTCATCAGTTGCATATACCAGTTGCATACTTCCCCCTAACTGGTTGGCCTCTTCATCAGTTAGCAACTGATACCACTTGCTGATAGTACTGGCTGCTGGCAAACTTCCATCAGTTATCAGCTGGCAACTGGAAAGATGGAAAATTGAGCGCTTGGACTCAATTTTATTCCGCATAATCTTCTCTTCTCTTGGAATTGGGAGCTGGGACCCAATTTCGCTTCAACTGATGGCCTATGCTGGCAAGATTCCACCAGTAGACACCAGTTGTTAGATAGAGATACCACTGAAATAAAAACAACTAAGAGCTTGGACTTAGTCGTAATCAGCGTCCTCCAGAAGATCAAGAACAGAATGAGAGCTGGGACTCATTCTTCCTCATCATTGGGGCTCACATCAATCTCCATAAGACCGAGTTTGATGCACAACTCCTTAAATCTTGCTTCTGGCAGTGGCTTGGTGAAGATGTCAGCCAGTTGATCTTCAGTTCTGATATAGTCCACACTGACATCCTTCTTCTCGACATGATCACGAATGAAGTGATGTCGAATATCTATGTGCTTGGTTCTGGAGTGATGAACCGGATTCTTCGTGATGCACATAGCACTGTTGTTGTCGCAATAGATTGGAACACAGCCAGTGTCCACTTCATAATCCTCCAGTTGTTGCTTGATCCAGATAATTTGAGCACAGCAACTGGCAGCGGCAACATACTCAGCCTCAGTGGTAGATGTAGCAACTGAGTGCTGCTTCTTGCTAAACCAACTGATTAGCTTGTGTCCTAGAAACTGACACGTACCACTGGTACTCTTCCGGTCAATACGGCATCCAGCGAAGTCTGAATCTGAATATCCAATGAGTGTAAGCTCATCATTCCTGGGATACCATATTCCGAGAGATTCAGTCCCCTTCAGATATTTCACTATCCTCTTGGCAGCTTCCATGTGTGACTTCTTCGGATTTGCTTGAAATCTGGCACACACTCCGACTGAATAAGAAATGTCGGGTCTGCTGGCTGTGAGATAGAGAAGTGATCCAATGATTCCTCGGTAAATGGTAGGATCAACTGATTCACCTTGCTCATCAAGGAATATTTGACAACTGGTGCTCATAGGTATTCTGAGGGACTTAGTTTTCTCTAGGCAATACTTTTGGATTAAGTCCTTCGTATACTTTCGCTGGCTGATAAAAATTACATCAGCTGACTGCTGGACCTGGAGTCCGAGAAAGTATGTTAACTTGCCCATCATACTCATCTGAAATGATGTCTGCATCAGTTGAGAAAACTTCTCGCAGAGAGTTATATTCCTTGATCCGAATATGATGTCATCTACATAAATCTGGACCATCAGCATGTCACCTCCATCCTTGAGAAGAAAGAGAGTCCTATCAATCTTCCCTTTTCGAAATCCATTGCTGGTAAGGAATTGTGACAGCGTTTCGTACCAAGCCCTGGGCGCCTGTTTCAATCCATACAGGGCCTTTCTCAGCTTGTACACCTTGGTGCCAACTTCAAAGCCTGGAGGTTGCTCGACATATACCTCCTCTTTTAGCTCGCCATTCAAGAAGGCGCTCTTCACATCCATCTGGAACACTGTGAAGCCGTGATACGCTGCATACGCAAGGAACAGCCGTATCGCCTCCATTCTGGCAACTGGTGCGAAGGTCTCATCAAAATCGATCCCTTCACACTGCCTGTAACCTTTGGCGACTAATCGAGCTTTATTTCTGACCACGGTGCCATTCTCATCTCGCTTGTTCTTGAAAACCCACTTGGTGCCAATCACTGACTGATGTGATGGTCTTTCCACCAAGTCCCAAACGTTATTGCGAGTGAATTCTGCAAGCTCCTCTTGCATGGCATTAATCCAATCAGCGGATTCCAGCGCAACTCCTATGGAAGTAGGTTCCATTTGAGAGATAAAACAACTCAGGAGCGCACTGCCGTGTCGAG
Source organism: Plectranthus barbatus (assembly GCA_026898455.1). Taxonomy (NCBI): domain Eukaryota; kingdom Viridiplantae; phylum Streptophyta; class Magnoliopsida; order Lamiales; family Lamiaceae; genus Plectranthus; species Plectranthus barbatus. The sequence goes on along the minus strand of JAPKLW010000156.1, from coordinate 856,793 downwards.
TCTGGACAGAACCTTCCGGATCACCGAGAATAGCATCAGTTGGGTGATCCCTCAGCCATTTGGGAGGACCAGCGACTGCTGGTGCCGGCTGTGAAACAGGTTCATCTGTCCTGACGACTGGTGCTTCCACATTTCCACCAGTCGGGGCTGCAACATCAGCTGGTGCTGGACCTTCACCAGTTGGAACAACTTCATCAGCATCACCTTCTGACTGGTTGTCTGAACCTCCACCAATGTTGTCAGCATCAGCTGGAACATCCACTCCAGCTGGTCCATCATTGCCTTCTTCTTCAAAAAGGCCAGTAGGGATTCCCCCTAGATTGTTGCATGGATCACTCAGAGAGATTGAGTGAAAGGTCTCAGCAAGGTCATTTGCATCACCGACCCTCTCAGGTTGCTGATGGGCACCTGAGGGAACTGGTTGTGAAGATGATCCATTCATAGGTCTAGTCGAACCAGTTGGTTGAGCATCGGAAGAATTCCTGCCCAACTGGTCGCTGACATCCTCGACCTCAGGAACATCTTCAGCCAGTTGGCGTAAGGTCCTGCGCACTAAAGTAGCTTCATCAAAAACAACATTGCATGTTATTTCCACAAGCTGGGTAGTCTTGTTAAATACTCTATAGCCCTTGTGAGAGGGATGTCCATATCCGACAAACACACCCTCATCAGCTTTAGGCGAGAAAGCATTTAACTTCGACTTCCCATTATTATGGATATAACATGGTGAACCGAATGCACGAAGATGAGCTATAGAAGGCTTACGACCAAAGTACACTTCGTAGGGAGTTTTCTGGAGTCTGTCGTTGATCCCGCTTCTATTCTGAGTGTAGCAGGCAGTCACCAACGCTTCTCCCCAGAAACTCTGTCCCAAGCCGGACTCAGCCAGCATGGACCGGACTGCTTCTTTCAGCGTCCTGTTCCTACGTTCTGCCAGTCCATTTTGCTGCGGTTGCCTTGGAGTAGATCTCTCATGCTTGATCCCGGCCTCCGCGCAAAAATCCATCAGCGGACCGTTGCAGAATTCAGTCCCATTGTCCGAACGAATTCGCTTTACCACAGCTTCTCTCTGTTTCTGAGCTTGGATGATCAACTCAGGAAGAATCACCTTCACCTCATCCTTGGTTCTGAGAAGCTTTACCCAGGTATAGCGCGAGTAGTCATCGACTACCACCAGCGAGTATCGTCTTCCTCCAATGGTTTGCGGCGTTACTGGTCCAAACAGGTCCATATGTAACAGCTCAAGTACCTGACTGGTACTGGGGCAAACAGGTGACTGGCTCTTGAAGGACTTCTTGGTTTGCTTGCCTTGCTGGCATGCCTTGCAAATTCCTTCCTTCTTGAACCCACCCTTGGGAAGACCATCTACAAGATCATGCTTGGTTAGGTAATTAATAGTTTTGAAATTCAAATGACTTAACCTTTTGTGCCACAGCCAGTTAGTTTCCATGGAACTGGTGGCAACAAAGCATGTATCAGTCTTCCCGCTTTGCCAGTCAACGACATAAAGGCCTCCTTTCCTGACACCTCTTAGCTTGGTCTCACCAGAATCTTCATTCTTGATCTGGCACCCAGACTTGTCAAACACAATGGTATAACCATTGTCGCACAGCTGACTGATGCTCAGGAGGTTGTGCTTCAGGTTGGTAACAAGGGATACGTTCACAATACGCACATCATCCTTCTCGATGCATCCCTTGCTGATAACTCGGCCCTTGGAGTTATCACCAAAGATAACTGGAGGTCCTCTGACCTTGGTGAGCTCAGAAAACAGAAACTCCTCACCAGTCATATGAGCGGAGCAACCACTATCAATGATCCACTCGCTCGACTTCTGAAGCTGACTTGCATGACCTAGTTCCTGCAAGAAAAATAGAATCATTTAGGTCCCCGATCATCAGCGGGTCCTGCAGGGTTAGATCTCTGGATCATTCCTTTCGGAATCCAGACTTGTGTGATCTTCAGCTTGGTGTTACCCTTGTTGACATCACCTGTAGCCTTTCCCTTCCTTCTAAAATAATGCATGGTTTTGGAAGGTGTGGCTGTGTGTGCAGATCCTCTGGAGGTATTCTTCCTCCAAGAGTGTCGGGAATTTCTTTCCGACTGATCGTGTTGTCTTGGTGGTCTCTGAAATTGAGGGCCACGATGATTAGCCTTCCCAGCCCTTGAGAAAAGGTTTTGATTGGGCTCAGGCCTCCGATAGGTGTTCCTCCTATCGGGAAATATCCTCCTCTCAGTATTCCGCTGAGATTTGGATCCCTTGCAAGTATGCTGGCAACTGGCATACTTGTAAGGTTGTGCGTGGAATCCCTTGACAGCTGGTGCTGGCTGTCGGATTCTACTGGCAGCTGACGCTGACTTCCTTGCCTTAGAATAATTTGGCTTAGTCTGTGTCCTGGGGTGTGCTGGCGTCCTGTCAGCAGAGGATCTTGCCAGTTGAGGATTTTGTCTTGATGACTCACCTATGTATCTGGACTTATGGTTCCTATGCTGATCAGCCACACGGGACTGACTGGCATAACCAGCTGGTGCTGATGCATTTGCCAGTTGGCCCTTACCCTTACCAGTACTGATTTGTTCGGGTTGATTTATGCTCAAATCTTTTGTAAATCCCAACCCGGACTTATCAGAAGGCTTTCTCCAATGACTTAGAGCTGCCTCCAAGTCTTTCGAGCCTTTATTTAGAAAATTGATTTTGTTTTCTTGCTCCAGAACGAGATTGTGAAAGTTATCTCGTTCAGTTTTTGCAATTTGGAAATCTTGGAGCAATTCAGAATGTGCCTTTTTCAAACTTGCTAGCTCTTCGCTGATGGACCTCGATTTTTCAATCTCACTGGTCAAAACAGTAATTTGACCTTTCAGCGAAGCATTTTCACCAGCCAAAACATTTTTTATTTCATAAAATTTTAAAAATTCATGCTGAAGAACATCTAAAGTGACATCTTCTGAGTCGGAGCAATGCGACTCAGAATCGTCTATGATTTGTACTGGCATGATATGCAACTGAGGAACTGATTGTACCTCATTATCAGCAGCAAGTGCCAGTTGTTCCTCATCTTCAGCATCTTCTTCAGCTGGCTCTTCTCCGAGAGCTGCCATAAACGCCAGGAGAGCTTCTTCTTCTGACTCTCCATCTGACTCAAACTCCCCATCATCATGATCGGGTATGTCAGGCACCTCCGTCCTGGTCAGCATGGCTTTGGCAACAGCCTTGGAATCACGCTCTTCAAAGAGCTTCTTCAGCCTTTCCCTCTCAGTTTTGTCCACCTGTGGACATTCAAACTTTAAGTGATCAGGGGATTGGCACTGATAACAAGCACGAGGAGCTCTCTTGACAAATTTTCCGTCAGATGAGCTAGAAGAAACTCCCTGTTTTGACTTGGCTTTTTCCAGAAGGAAAGCCAGTCTTTTCATCTGTTGCTCTAGTTCAGCAATAGAGCTCTCGCCGCCTTTGGAATGAGATCCTGATGCGGACTGGATCTCCTTCGGCTGGTTGTGCTGTGCAGCGGGTCTCTCAGCATGGAAGGGCTTCTTGTGCTTCCAATTGAAGTCCTTTTTGACGAAGTACGCCTCGTCCTGAGCTTTAACGCTGGGGGATCCAACATTCCTGATGGCCTCGTTCTTATTCACCATCTGGATGTCCCACTCGTGTGCCTGTAACTGAGCAAACAACTCCTTGGGAGTCATCTTGGACAGGTCCTTTTCCTTCAGAGCTGTCGTCTTCACGAACCAATCTTCTTTAGGCATCTTGGACAGGATCTTCGAGTTAAGATCAGCATTGTCGTACTCTCTGCCCAGAGACTTCAGCTAGCTGACAATGGCGTTGAATCTCGCCTCCATCTCCTTGATGGTTTCTCCAGTCAGCATTTGGAAGGACTCATATTTGTCCACTGCAACCTGCAATTTGTTGCGTTTCATTTGGTCAGTTTCTTGACATAAACTATCAAGATAATCCCATACTCCCTTGGCATTATCAAACTGGAGGGCTTCCTCCATCAGCGACTTAGGAAGAGAAGCCAGGATCAGCTCGTGAGCAATGGAATCCAACTGATTCCGCTTCCTGTCCTCGGCGTTCCATTCGCTTTGAGGCTTTGGGATCACAGCAGATGGACGATCTCCTAGCTGGTGCTGTATCATGGTGATCTCAATCGGCCCTGTCTCTAGCACATCTTTCATCTCTGGATGGATGCTCTTTAGAGAGATGAGCGACCTCTTTCGCCATATATCATGCTTCACAGTCCCGTATTCGAGTAGCTTCGGATTATTCATCTTGATGTATCTGAGCTAATCAAACAGACAAACAAGGTGCAAGGAAAATGGATCTCGGTCCTAAGCGACACAGAAACGAACGGTCTGTAAGAACCGTCCGCTCTGATACCACTTCTTGGTCCCGGTTTATCAGAGTGTATAACGTTACGCAGCGGAAATATTGAACTTATAAGTCTAACTTGCACTCTGTCCTGCTGGTTGCTCAGCTGGCTGGCTGACTGGCTGGTCAGCTGATAGCTCAACACTTAGAATATTTTAAGCCTAGTTTGCACAGTCATCAGTTTTCAGATATACACCAGCACTTGAGTGCTGGGTTTCAAACACAAATTTAAATACTGAAAGCAGATAAAGGCAAAGGATTTTTATAGTGGTTCGATCAACTGATCTACGTCCACTCTCCAGTCGACTCACTGGAAATTCACTATAAGAGCAATCAGGTACAAAGAGTCCTACGATCTATCTCCAGCTGGTAGATGCCCCGTCTACCAGTCCACTGGATCAACCGCTCCCGGTCCTTGTCCTTCTTCAGCTCTCGTCAGATGGATGGAGTGCGAGCACGTCACTTCAACCTCCTCCTCTGACTGGTTGGGTGTTGAGTTCTCCCAAGAACGTAAATCCTCTACGGCAAACTGCCCGTAATAACTCAAGAGCTGGCTGGCTCTAGAGCTGCTATGTTCTTCCTCAGAAAGAGAAAGAACACCAAGCGAGGTCTGTAACTTACAAGCTGGAAGCTTGAAGTCTCGTGTTTGAATAAATCAACACACGGATAGCCTTTAGAGAGGCCTCGAAAGTTGTATGCTTTTACTTGCTTGAGCGTAATAAATTTCAGTCTTTCGGTAGGTGAAGAGGTTGGCCAAGAACATTGAATGTTGATGGATCCCAGGTATTTATAGCCGAGGGATCCCATTCAAATATTCTAGCCGTTTGGACACATCCGGAATGGGTCTCTGTCCTCGGATGTACTTCAGACGGCGGCAGGTAGGAATTTCAGGAAAACGCCATACCTGTGTCTGCTTTTTCTGACACAGACCTCTTTGTGTCAAAACGGCATTATTTCGTCAGTACGAGGAATCGCAACTGGTGTCTTGAACTGATAGACTTTAAGGATATCCTTCCTTAAAGTCTTACTTTGTCAGTATATTCCTCAGACGAATCTTCTTTTTGTCTCTAAGACTCTGGGAGAGCGAATCTTGAATTCTGCTGGTAACATCTGACTGGTAGATCGTACTGGTGATCTTGTGCTGGCAGTCTCTGCTGGTGACTTACGCTGGCACAATCTTAGTCTACCAATTTGTCTGATGTTAACCCTTTCTTGGAATCTCCCATGACTGGTGGCTTCACCGCTGGTGAATAGTGTCAGCCAGAACACGTATTCTGCTGGTAGGATTTGTCAGCCTCCTGCTGGTGAAATCCTTCCAACTGGTGAACAGTAGCCAGTCATTAGCTCTTGACTCCATGCTGATGAACAGTGTCAGCATGGGTCTGTCAGTCGTCTGCTGGTGAGACTTCTCTCAACTGGTAAGCACATCTCATGCTGGTGAACAGTAGCCAGCATGAGTCTTGATCAGCTACGACTTACAACTCAAAAGACCTAAACAGGACTTTACATTTGAGACTAGAGCTATTCTAGAGACAAACTGACGCTGGTTGGACTTAGGATTTGATCCACCAAAACACTTAAACACCAAATCAAAGATCTAAGCTATCAACTGGGGAAGGGAAACTTAGATAATTTTCCCAACAACGCCAATCAGAAGCGATCGACGAAGACCAAGGAGGCCCGTCGATCGACGTGAATCAGAAGCGATCGACGCGGAGGTGTCTGCTGGAGCGGAAATTCGAGGAAAAACGGATTTATTCATATCTTTAGCCCTAGATTTGATAGGATACACATCCACCACTATAAATACCTATAAAATTCGAACCAATTATGATTCCCTATTGCACCCAATCATATTTTAGAGTTTTTAGAGTTTGGAGACTTGGGAAACACGAAACCCTTTATTTTTCTTGTAAGTTCTTTATGTTTATGCAATTCAATATGTTTTCTTTTGGATTTCTATCTGCGATGAGTGGCTAGAAACCCTAGCGGGTTCTAGGGGTTGATATTATTATGGATGCATGTTAGGATTAATTAATTAGGTTCATGATTCCTGTGTTTATTCTATAATTCTAGATTAATTCAAGGATCGAGAGGTGACGATTAATTTAGATGTCTAGCTATTGATAGAAGGACCGAGAGGTGAATATTAATAGTGGGAATAGGAATACATGATACGATCTACACTATCCAAACAGATGTACTAGATGTAGGAATTGAACTGATTTGCTTATCGGATTGACTAGTTTGGTGTACTTTGAGATCGAGCGGAGATGAGTCACTAATTAGTAATCTAGGTTATATTTGCCAAACAAGGAGATATAACATCATTGCAGTATTCCACCTGTTAAATTAATTGATTCCTACATGTTATCCATAATAAGAGTTCTTCCCTAGAATCTGTGTTCTTTAATTTGCTTTCCAAAACTCCTTTAATTTTCAAGTATTGTTATCTTTATTTCCCAAACAAAACCCTGATTTTGAATTCCTCAAACAATGAATCTTAGGATCATAGCTAGTACATAGGATAATTTCCCCACACAATTCCCCTGGATCGATAACCTTAGGGTTTACAAATTTATTTGTCACAGTTATTATAATTAATTTGTTAGAAATAGCAGTGATCAACGAGTCAAGGGTACACCAAGACATCATCATATCATTGTGTGTTCTTCAAGAGGATTTTATCCTTCTACTTCTATATGTTGATGATATCTTGATGATTGCTCGTGATGTACAAAATATTGCTTATTTGAAGAGAGAGTTGAGCAAGTCTTTTGCTATGAAAGATTTGAGATCTGCAAAGAAGATTCTCGGTATGAATATTTCTCGTGATCGAGAGAATTCAAAATTTTGATTATCTCAAGAAGACTACATCGAGAAGGCTCTTGAACGATTCAATATGAGCAAGGCTAAGCCAGTTGGTTCCCCATTTGCAGGACACTTCAAGCTTAGTTCTACAAGTGTGGATGAAGCAGATATGAGTAGAGTTCTTTACTCACCTGCAGTTGGCAGCTTGATGTATGTGATGGTCTGCACTAGGCCAGACATTGCTCATGCAGTTGGAGTTGTGAACAGATTTCTCTCTAATCCTGGCAGAGAACATTGGGAAGTTGTGAAGTGGATATTGAGATACTTGAGAGGTACTTCCAGAGTATGCTTGTATTTTAGTATTGATGAACCAAAACTTGTTAGGTATACTTATTCTGATATGGCTGGAGATGTTGATTCCAGAAAGTCTATTTCGGGTTTCTTGATGACTTTTGCAGGGGGAGCTGTGTTATGGCAGTCAAAGTTGCTAAAATGTATTGAACTTTCCACCACAAAAGTTGAGTATATTGCAAGTATTGAGGGTTGCAAAGAGGCTTTGTGGGTGAAGATATTCCTTGATGAATTGGGTATTCACCAAGAGAAATACGTTGTGTTTAGTGATAGCCAGAGCGCTATTCACCTCTCCAAGAACTTGTCATTTCACTCACGATCAAAGCATATTGATGTGAGGAATCATTGGATTCGAGATATGCTCGAGAAGAAGTAGTTGCACTTGGCTAAAGTGCATACAAGGGAGAAACTAAATGTATGTAGGCAGGGAGCGGGCTTGCTAGAGCCCACAAAAATGAACTGACGGGGGAGATTTGTTGGGTCAGTCCATATATTTGTTGTGGGCTTGACTAATAAATAATTCCATTAGGCTTTCAAACTTAAACCAAAAATAAGAGGAGTCAATTGTGTTGGGAGTGAGAAGTTGTGAGCAAGAAACAAAACAGAGAGAAGAGAAAAAGAGATCAAGAACCCCAATCTCGCATTTCACTGTAGTAGTGCCAGAAAAATATCGATTGTCAAAGTTTGCACCGTTGGATTGTCACGAAAATTTGACACCAGGTTTGTGACTTTCCTGGCTTCATTATGAGCGGTGGAGATCAGTTTTTGAGCACCCTAAGGTGGTCTGCTCGTGGGAAACAGAGTGCATAAATTTGGGTTTGATTGCTTCTCTTATTCATCTTGTTTCTTATTATTTGCCAAGGTTATGAATTTAATCTTGATGGGTTTGTTGTAGATTGAATATATTTGTGTTTGATCTTGATGAATGTTGGTGTACCTCTAGTTTGTTGATCTAGAGAGGATTTTGGTTGTATCCATTATTGTTGAATATAGTGGATGATTTAAGCAGCATACGGGTCCCGTGATTTTTCTCTTATTCGAGAGTTTTCCACACTAAAATTCTTGTGTCCTACTTTGATTGACTCATTTGTAAATTGTTGCTTGTGTTCATTGGTTGATGATTTGAATGTGGTGGTTCTAACCCCATCAGTTCCAACTTTCAAACTTTGAAGTGCTCTATCCATGGAGTGCTCCACTTTTAGACTGCTCCATCTGTGGAGGGCTCCAACCATAGGCCGTACCAACGGAAATAGATCCCTGGGCCAACAGACCCCAAACCCACGGATCCACGGACCACTAGATTCAATATTCTAACTGACACAAAAAACTTTCTAAAACACATTAGTTATTCCCTCTACACAATGAATAACTTAAATAAATATCTAAACATGTTTCCACCACCATTGTGAGGCAAACCCAGTTCACACCATCTCACTAAATGTTTAACGTGGTATATTTGAATATCTATTTCTCATTCACTAGAACTCGGATTTGAGAAATTTGATATAGTAGGTACATCTACTTGGAATGTAAATGAATCCTACACTATTTAATTTCTGAGAAATTCAATATTTACACATTTGGAAATTACTCAAATCTAGTAATTCCAAAAATCCTCACATGAGTGGAAAGAGCCTATACATAACGCGAATGCAAACCACAACTCAGTCTTCGAGGATCATCAATGCATTTGGAAAAGTAAATTTTGACTTTGAACTTTCCATTTATAATGTATTAGTTCATTGGATGTATCAGCGAATTAATGATAACTATTCCTCCTTAATATGTACCAAAACAACAATATTAGAACAATGACATCTCCATCGCCATTCATTCTCATGTTTGTTCTTATTGTTGGCCATGGAGAACCACTTTGGATTCATAAGTGTTTCATTCGAAGTGGCCCCACTTCTACACTAACATAGATGCTCTCTTAATATAAGGTATTCTGTCATACCCATCCAACATGAGATTTTAGGAGTCATTGAAAATCTTACGAATAAATATTTACCACAAATAAATCTCAACACCCATCTGATCTAGGAAAGGGTGAAAGTTTTATCTTCTAAGTGTTACTTACGATCACATACAACTTACTTTTCCTATTGAACTAAGTTTGTGGGATTTCCACTCATCAAGGTTGTGTATCCACTATACTTAATCTAAATTATGGATTTATATCGTATTCCCTCTAGCAGTTTAAATATTTGATCTCGGTGTAGCCCTTTTAATTCGCTAGATTGTTTATTAACCTGACATAGTCAATTAAGATAACTGGGTGGGGGAAAAATCAGTATACCATACATATCGTATCGAAAAAAAATACTAAAATACAAAATTCTTGTTATACTAAAATTTACGGTACGGTATGGTACAATACCAAAAATCAACGGTACTGTAATAGTATGGGATTCTAAGATTTAGAGTATAACATACTGATTATCGAATATATTAATATTAATTTTATTTTAAATAATATAAGTATTATTAATAGTAATATTATATATATATATATATATATTTCAAAAATGTTCATTTCTAAAAAAATTTTGTTTTAATGTCTCATTCTCTCTTTAACATATTTTGGTTATGTGACATTTTTAAGAATAATACTTATCTTTTATATTTAATTTTTATCAACACATTATATTATTTTTTTTATTGTTTGATTATTATAATTGTTTTGCTATATTGAAATAGAATTATTTGAAAATAAATAATATTACTGTTCACAATAATATTATATATATATTAAAATAAATGATGTTCGTTTTGGTATACCATTATTGCGGAGTATCGTGTAATTTTGATATACCATAGTAGAGATAAAATTTCGATACGGTATGACATACCATTATTATGGTATGGTAACAATATTCAATTTGTGTAATGCCAAAATTTTTGTATACTAAAGTTTGGTATACCAATTGTTATTATATTGTAATGATATGAGTTTTCTCATACCACAAAGTTTGGTTTGGTACATAGTATGGCAAAAAAAATTCGGTATACCGTACCCTTCACCCTAAAGATAACCCCATCTGAGATCAACGGTATTGCATCGACGACGTATATATTTCAATTTATTGTTATACATTTTGCTTTGTGCTCGGCCGATGGTAGTTTGGGTGTCATGGTGGATCCTATCACTAGGAGCACATGCTTCTTCCAACATGGTACATCGTTAAGAAAATTTCCAAATGCTCAGTCTCATCGTCGGTCTTGTCTAGAGCTATAAACTTCGATATCATGATGGATCAGGCTATACACATTTGTTTTATCAATTTTCACAACACGACTCCGTCACTTGTGAACGTGTATCCATGCGTGGAGCACGAATCATTAGAGTCGAATATTTAATTCACTTCTACGTACCCTTTGAGTACATGCGGATACCTCGTGTATGTTAATCTTAAATTAAGAGTATCTTCAACTATCTCAAAATTGTTATATGAGTTTCCCAATTTTTGTATACAGTTCATGATGTACATCAAATTCTCTATTATCCTTGCATACTCCTCTTGAGCCACAAACTCACTCATGTTCTTGTTCAAGTGAATGTTGAGTTCCACAGTGTCTTAGTTGGTATACTATCATAAGTATTAAATCTCTACCACTTTCTCCACGCACTATAAGTTTGCTATTTATTAGCTCAAGCAAGTATGCTGCAAGTATTTTATATAGATTTAAACTATTGTATAATTTGCTTTTGGAGCGGTCTTAAAATTCGATGTTGTTAATATTCATATTATATAAAAACGAATATTTAGAAAAATTTATTTAATATACTGAAAATAAAGAATTCACATTATTTACAAATTTATCACTTTCCCTCTAAAAAATATTATCAACATTAATTTATTTTCAATTTTCAATTATTTTATTTGCTATATTTTTATATTATAAGTTATATATATATATAGAGAGAGAGAGTAGTGATCAGGTGAGAATAGAAGTTAGTATGAGAAATAAGAATAGATCTCACCCATCCATCTCATCAAATCGACGCACATGATTCAATCTCAACGAATTGAAAAACATGGCATTTTTGCCCCAATATCCTGTAGTAAAGGCTAAAACTGTAAAAATACTCAAAAACAAACAACAACTTGCATTTTAAGCCCGATTTACTTTATTTTTAGCCCGATTTACTTCATTTTTACATAAGTACGAATTTTAAAATAATTAAAATTACACCGCATTAACTGTTGTAAGTTCATTTTTGACCATCCTTTGTGCATCTATAAGAATGCTATCATCATTTTTGGTTACATTCTTATTGACTTTGACACAATTCCTTGAATCACGATAGATCAACTTTTTACATTTTGCACACATTCTCATTCGTTTATCCTCTAAGAGCTTTCTCCTTCCTCGAAGCAATTCAACTTCCACTGCCTTTGGTTTTCACAATAACTGGGGGCAACACTTCAATATTTTCAGGAACCGATCGATCATAAAAATATTCAAACATCTTCTTCTTCAAAGCAACATCACGAGCATAGTCCCTATAAAACTCAATACCATCATCAACAGTTCTAAAAACTCTGCCCTTAAATGGCTTCATCTCATCAACACACTTTGAAATAAATGAACCTGTAAGATACAAAAATACATAAAGTTAACACTAAAGATGCACAATATAAAAATAAAAATGAACATCTGAATACAACAAATTTTTCTAAACTATATTTATGCACGAATCAATTACGAACAGAGTCTACAATTCCAAAATAAGATCAAATCATCTCTTAACATTAAAAAACATCAAAAACATTATGAACACTATCGAAAATAAAAAATACAAAGCTATGAACTTACCTTCAGATCCTCGATCAGACATATCTTCTTCAAAACAGAGAAGTCCAAAATCAAAAACTGAACTCAATAACAATCACAATTAACAAAGTCGAGACCGAACACGAATGCCAAATCCAGAAACAAAGAAAAAATATCTGATCGACGGAAGAAATATAAATCAAATCGAATGAAGAGAGAAGAATAAATCACATCGAGCAAAAAAGGGTATAAAAAATCTAATTAAATATGGAAGGAGATACTATTTAAATTTTAAAAAACCTAAAATTACAAAAATAACCTTAATGAATCAACACTGCAAGATAATCTAGGAAAACTTCACACTTTCAAATCACAAAATCGAAGACTGAGATTTATCATCATTTCTCATACTAATATATATAGAGAGTAGTGATCATATGATAATAGTTTTTAGTATGAGAAATGAGAATAAATCTCAGCCTTTGATTTTGTGATTTCAACGCTCATGATCTATTTCACTCTCTGTGCAGTTTTCCTCGATTATCCTGCAGTTTTGCAAAATTAAGATTATTTTTATAATTTTTTTTTAAAATCTGAAATAATATCTCATCAGATTTTTTATTCATTTCTTCGCGCGATTTGATTTTTTCTTCCTTCTTCGTTCGATTTGATTTATATCTCTTTTGTCGATCAGATTTTTTTTCTTTGTTTATGGATTTCGCATTCGTGTTCAGTCTCGACTTTGTTAATTGTGCATGAATATAATCTAAAAAAAATTGTTTTATTCAGATCGACGTTCATTTTTACTATTATATTGTGCATCTTTAGTGTTAATTTTGTGCATTTTTGTATCTTACGGGTTCTTTTATTCCAAAGTTGTTGATGAGATGAAACATTTTAAGGACAGAGTTTTTAGAACTGTTGATGTTGGTATTGAGTTTTATAGAGACTACGCTCGTGTTGCTGCTTTGAAGAAGAAGATGTTTAATTTTTTTAATTCGTATTTATGTAAAAATGAAGTAAATCGGGCTTAAAATGCAGGTTACTGTTTGTATTTGAGTGTTTTTACATTTTTAGCCTTCAAATGCTAAAACTGCAAGATATTAGATAAAAAATGCCGCGTTTTTCAATTTGCTGAGAATGAATCTTGTTCGTCGATTTGATGCGATGGACGCGCAAGATCTATTCTTATTTCTCATAGTAATTCATATTCTCACCAGATCACTACCCTATATATATATATATATATCAACTAAATTAAATGTGCCATTTAATCTTCAAAACTTCACATTTTCACTATGTATTTTATTTGCTACTTTTAAAATAATGCAAGCATAATCTTTTATAAATTAATTTTGTAAAATGAGCTCCTATTTTACACATACACATAAATTCGGTAATAAAAATTTCCCACATGATAAAATATAAATGGCTTGATTATTTTTACAATTTTACTTGATTGTATTTTAGTTGTTGCTTGATTACAATATTATTTTATTATATTTCAGTTGTTTATTGATCATTTATTGCTTGATTAAGTATCAAATCATTAATTTAATTAGATCTAATAAATGAAATTTATTTTTATTTTTAATATACTTATTTATTATCTCATCTATATATATATATATATATAGTTTTTTATCATAAATTTATTTACATAAATGAATTTACAATACATAAAGAAAATAATTTATAATATAACAATACTAATATATAGAAATCACGTATATACTTGAATAATCAAATAAATATATGCATATTTATAATCTCATTAATATTTTGATATAGTAAAATAAAATATTTAATATTTAATTTGTGCAACAAGTGTAGATCTAGTTATGATTATGAATAAAAAAAAATTAGGTACGTAAGAAGAACTTAACAAAAATGAGTAGCTGTAACACCATATAGGATAAAACCTGTCAGACGGCTGTTCGTCACTTCTTTCTCATTAAGTATTAATGAAAATATGCTGAAAAAAGTAAAACTCAAACCTAAAAAACGCAAAAAAGTAGAGTTTAGGAGATTGTCTGGTCGACAGATTCTCAGAGATGCTGATCATTAATTAGCTCGCTTAAGCAAGACCACAAGTATGGCGATGACAGCCAGTCCCATAAATGAGGCATTCATCACAGCATCCGCACTTAATCTTGCAGCTCCATCGGGGCTCAGCGCAACCCCGCCTCGGACTCCAAATAGATTCTGCATGTATCCGGATAAGTTGCTCACCATATCAACCACACTACTCTTCAACCTCTGGAAGATATTGACAAATCCCCCGTAATCCGCAAGCTTAGGAGACTCTGTAAAGTTTTTTGGATCAGAGGAATTCTCGTCTACTCCATCATGATCTCCAACTGACTCTTCTCTAGAGAAGTTCACGACTGTCTCAGAATCACCTTCACAGGGAACTATACGGATGATGGCGGCACATCAACATCAGTTGATGAATATTAAAATGGCCTGAGGCAGGATTAAGAGTTCTTACATGCTGTTTGAGTCTGCATAAACTGCTGAAGCTCTTCGTTTTGCAATACCGCATTCCAAACATTTGGATCACATGCAATTGAAGCAACAACATTCTACCAAATGCATCAAATAGAGATACCATAATCACGCTATGCAGCAATAGAGACAAAAAAAAAATTTAAAAAAAAATGGCCCATATATTTTCCTTATCCTCTCGGATTTCTCTCCTTTTCTAAAAATAAAAAAAGGAACTGAATAAAATGATTATTTTATAATGGTAAAGAGAGAGAAAGAAGAGCTGAAGCAAGCAGTCAGTTAGAAACATTATGGAAGTCGATCGTTACTCCAATGGAAAGGGAAAAGCATGAACAAATCAAGTTGCTCTACTGAAGAAGGAAAATGTAAACTTTCTTGATCAAAGCACGAAGAAAACACAAACCCACTAACCTGGACCTTTGGGCTTTCATGCAATAACCTAAAAGCCATGACAGCAGGAGCTGGAACAGGAGCAACAGCCATCTGACTAGTGATGCATGCTTTGGTCTCTACAGCCTGCTTACGTGAATCATAGTCAGCTGCAACGGAACCCTCGTTTGTTACTGGTCTGGACAGATAGGTCCTGAAGAAACAGAGATGCAGCAGACGTTTCGATGGCAATATGCAGCAATATTGTCCAGAGCCCATAACACACAATATTGCAATAAAAAGACAAAACAGTTATCATATCCATATTGAAATTTCGATAGAGTACTAGAACAAGAAAAACAGCAATCCAGAGAAGGTGACCCTTCTTAATCAACATGTTATGGTTTCACAAACACTGAGATCTAAGCCACCCACAACTCAATGCACAAACAACTAAGAATGACTACTAGACCTACCAGCTGAAAAGGAAAATCATGTGGAAACTCAAAATAAAAACCTTACGAAATCAGGCCAGCTTTAAAGTCCCAGTCACTACCAAAATAAATGTGCAAAATATTCAGAGTAGATGGATGGAAAAACCAGGAAAAAAAAAAAGCAGTTCTTTTTATCTAATATACATGACTGTATAGATAGGCAAGCAGTGATAATGCATGAACGCGATACAGATACACCTCAAACAAGCACGCCCAACAGCAAAATTCTAGGAAAACTATAAAAAAAATTACTTTTCCAGTGCGGCTGAGAGGTCAAAAGTGGCCTCTTTGGCTTCCTGAAACGTCGGCACACCGCCGAAGATGACCCTCGGCATCCGATCACCCGCCGGCTCCTCATCGGGGAACACCCAATCATCCATTTCCAAACACGGCCTCTGCACGCCACCTTCCGAATTCCTGGCCACCAGCTTAATCTCGTCCGCTGCCGCTGCGGCCGGACGGGCTGAAGAGGCCTTCCAGACGGCAGAACAGTGCTCGGGCGTGATGGAACGTATGCCGCCGGTAGCAGCGGTGATCCCGGCCACCTTCGCCGCAGCTCTGATCGCTCCGCCTCCCATATTCAGGGGTGGTTGAAAACGATGAATTAAGGGGGAAAGATGGAAACCCTAAATTGCGATCACGATTGCTTAATAGAGTGGTGAGGAGTGGCGGTGGAAGACGAATAAATAGGCGAAAAATATATGGAATTTAGATACGACACGAGCAACAGATATATGAATTTTTGGATAGGGATTGAGATTTCCAAAATTTTAGAGGAAAACAAATTCGCTAATTTATTAGCCTAAATTTTAAATTGAAAAGCTAATCCATATGTGATTCCCGAGGAATTGAGGATATTATATCCTGATAATGTCAATTAAGATATACCGAAATTTCAAAATTTTCGATATTTTTTTATTTGATATAATATATTGGATATTTCAATATTTTTTGCAACCGTTTAATTCTCGAATAACTATGCTCATCAACTCCAATAGATAGTTTACACATAATTATTATTACTAATGCCAAATTAGTATAATAACAAATTAACTTTTTTTTGCTAAAATTTCGAGGAGACCTCTTTCAAATTTAAAATGCATTAAATAATAAATAATGTGTAATTAAAATGAAAATATTTAAAATGAGATATTAAGTTATCTATATTAGGGTTAATTATACTTAAGATTTGAAAAAATTGAAATCTAAAGTTAAATTAGAAAATATAATAATCATTGAGGCTGAACTTAAAACAGGTTTTTTTTTTTTTTTTTGAGAAACCAGAAATCATATTATGAACAATTATTAACTTTAGCTTCCAGCATCAGCTAATTGAATTTGGAAGGCGAACAGACATATTAACATAGGAAGTTGATTCTGGGTCGGGGAAGCAATTGTATGGGCAACACAGTTATGTGATATAGGTACCCAATAAAATCTAGCCTCAAAGAACGGGCTAAAATGCAAAATATCACCAATAACCATGCTAGAAGGGATTATAGAAATAGTTTGATCTAAATTTTTTGAAATTAAGGGTAGTTGCAATTGTGAATTTGTTTCGTTTGTTTCAAGTTTTTTACGATGTTTCTTTATTATTATTTTACTAGACTGTTTTTGTTATATTATTTTGAAATTTTTTATTCTAAACTGTTTTTTAAGTCTTTCATTTTTACTTTTATATTATTCATATGAAGTGTTGTTATATTCATTATTTGGTGTTACACATTCATCTTTGCAAATTCCTATTATCTCATAAACCTTTTAATTCCTATTTTTTTAATTTCATTTTTTTTAATGTGATGTTCATTTTATGTGTCCTCGGGTTCATTTATACCACTTTCTGCTGATTCGATGATGCCTTACAAAGGGAGAAAATTTAGATCACTTAAGGATGGTATTGAGTTTTGTAACAATTATGCTCGGATAATTGGTTTTGATACTCGTTTGTCAACAGTTAATAAGGTTGGTGATACATTTATTTGGAGGTACATCCTTTGTAGTAGGGAGGGTGAGAAATTTATTGATGTTAAAGAGAGGGAGTTATAACCAAAAGAAGGAAACGTGACACAATGAGATGTGGGTGTATGACTAGAGTAGTCTTCAAATATGAGAGTGATGTTGGATATATTGTCCATATATTTATTGAAGAACATAACCATCCATTAGTTCCCCCAAGAATTCAAGCATTTTCTAAAGCTGAATAGGCATATTGATTATGTGCATCATAAATTTATTTTCAATATTGGTGCAAGTGCATAAGCTATTAATGGAGTTTTTTGGTGGTCATGATGGTATTGGGTGTTCTATTTTAGATGTTAGGAATTATTATCGTGATATGAAGGCGTATGTTGATGGTGTTGATGCTCAAATGTTGTTAAATGAAATAAGTAGAAAGAAGGATATATGTTCATCGTTTACATTTCATTATGAGGTGGATAATGAAGACAGACTTCAACGATTATTTTGGTGTGATTCTATGTCAAATAAGAATTATGAAATGTTTGGAGATGTTGTAGCATTTGATACTACTTATTCAACAAATAAGTAAGTGATTCTGTCTTTCATTTTTTTCTTTTATTATATTCATTTTAAGTTATGTTTTGTTCATTAATGTTTTAATATTTTTGTCTTCATTTTTTTTATCATGTTATTCATTTTAATGTCTGTCTTGTTTATCTGAAGTCACTTTTATATCATTTTATATTTATAGGTACTGTCTGATATTTGCTCATTTTACGGGGAAAGACAATCATGGTAAATCAGTAACATTTGTTGTTGCACTGTTGTCCAAAGAAGATGCAGATTCATTTTCTTGGTTATTTGAGAAGTTTATTTCCTGCATGAGTGTAGCTCCTAAGATGATTGTGACTTATCAAGATTTAGGTATGAAGATTGCTATTAAAAGAGTCTTGGTAGGTACTAGGCACCGTTGGTGTATGTGGCGTATCATGCTTAAGATTGCTGATAAGGTTACCACAGATTTACATGTTAATGATGAGTTTAAGGAAGATTTGAAGTCAATTGTCTGGTCGGAATTGATTGATCCTGAAGTGTTTGAAGAGGGTTGGGATCATATTGTGGTGAACTATGAATTAGATGGGGATAAGTGGTTTGAGACTATGTTTAAGTGTAGGACTTATTGGGTACAAGCTTATTTCCGTGACTTTCCTTTTGGTGGTGTTATGAGGACAACATCCATTTCAGAATGTGAGAATAATTTCTTTAAGAGCTACACAAGGTCTCGTTCTAATTTGCTTCAGTTTTTAATGAATTACAATCATGTTGTTGCGTCACAAAGGAATTCAAATTCACATTTGAATTATCTTGATAGTTACGTTGTTCGTAAGATGGAAACTTCATTGTTGATTGAGAAACATGCTTCTATGATTTATACTTCAAAAATCATTAGATTTGTTCAAGATGAATTACTTGGAGCTTCCTTTAAATGTCGGGTTCTGGATAAACATTTGATTGTGAATGATGTGGTTTATAGTATCAAGGATGAAAGGCATGGTATATCTAAGGTTGTTTATAATATGATGAATCTTTTACTTGTTGTTGTAATATGTTTGTCAGGCTTGGTTTATTGTGTCGTCATATATTTGTTATCTTTTAGAATGAAGACATAGAATGTATCCCTGATAAGTATGTTGCCAACCGTTGGAAGATGATATATTTGCTAAATTCAGTCTGTCAAGTACAGAGTGATGATTCTTATAATTGTATTGCTGATGAAAGTAAAGATATGGAGAGCAAGATTTTGAGGGTTGTAATTAATTTCATTGGGAAGATTGTGAAGATAAGGAGATGTTGGCAGAATTGTTATCTAGAATAAACCATTTGGATGGCTCAATTGTTAACTCCAACAATTCATCATTGAAGAAGAAGATGTTTGAAGATTATTATGCTGCATCAGTTCTTGAGACTATTGAAGTGTTACCTACAAATAGGGGTGAGCAAGAACCGAACTGGACCGAAAAAATCGACCGAACCGCTCAAATTTGATCGGTTCGGTTCTGTAGTATTCGGTTCGGTTCTCGATTTTGGAAAATGAAAATCGATCATATTCGGTTTGGTTTTCGGTTCTATCTTTCGGAACCGAAAGAACCGACCGACCGACCGATCTACATATAAATAATAATTATAAATTAAATATATAATAATAATAATAATAATAATAATAATCTAACCTAAATACCTAATTGAATATCTCCAATACCCATTCGGCCATTCCCATCCTTCGACTCACAGCCCTGACCCCTGAGCCTTCCCCCCTCTTGTTGACCCATTCGGCCGCACCGCCACCGGCGCCAGCCCTCGCCCTATCACCGGTGCTGCTTCGCCCTCTCCGACTCCCTATCACCGGCGTTGCCCTCGCCCTCTCCCTCTCGCTCAGACCTCAGTCGCTCGCCCTGCCCATCTCCCTCGCACGCCCGCAAGCAGCACGCAGCCGGCTCGTCCTCACGCAGGCACGTACGCAAGCAGCCGTCACACACGCCCTGCCCCTCTCCCTTGCTGGTGCTCGAATTTACAGGAAATTTTAAAAAATTTATTGCTGCAGTTCGGTCTGAACCAAACCGACCGAAACCAAACCAAATTATTCGGTTCGGTTGATCGGGTGTTCAGTTCGGTTTTTGGTCAGTTCCACAAATCTGTTCGGTCCATTCGGTTTTCATAATTTCGGTTGGTTCTCAACCGAACCGACCGAATACATAGTCCAACCTGCAAATGTGGTTAAAACTAAAGGGAGTGGCAGTCGAATAATTTCAAGGAAAGAGAAATCTGCTAGAATATTGGATAAACCTGCTAGAATGTGTCGAAAATGTATGAAAATGGTATATCATGATTCTAGAAATTGTGATAAAATGAATAATAATGTTGATTAGAATGCATGTTTGCATTCTGTGTATTTCATTTGGGATTATCAATTATGAAAGTATACTTATTTTTTTATATTTCAATTTAGTTTTTCATTTTTTTAATTGATTAGAATTTATATGTGTCTATTAAAATATTCTTATTATGTGTATGAGACGATTGTGTTTTCCTTGTTATGCATGTATAATGTAATTAAAATGACTAAACGTGAACTATATAGAACATATAATGCAAGATATTTACTATTTGATGCAAGCGAAGATTTAAAAATAATCTCACACCATAATGCATAATATAATATCTAACATGCATCTCTCAGTAAATATAATCAATCGTGTGAGCTATACAATGAAATGCTTTTATTATGTGTATGACACGATAGTTTTTCCTTGTTATGCATGCATAATGTAATTAAAATGACTAAACATGAACTATATAGAACATATAATGAATCATGTGAGCTATTAATGAACGTAATATGAAATATAACTCCAAATAACAGGAATTTTCATAATCAAGTACTTCATTATAACATTATAGCTATTCATCATTCCATCAAAATAAAGGTGTTTTTTAAATGTCACCAAAGCAAAACATTAAAACCTAAGATACTTGTTTTCAAATATCCATGTGCAGAAACTTAAATTATTTTTAAAAACCCGTCCACAATCTCCATTCAAGCAAACATCTTTTCAACTTTCTTTTTACCAACAACTTACATTTTCTTGTAATGTTCTTTAGCCAAACCGGTGATTCGATTTCGGTGAGTGTTGTATTCTGAGCTGAGCAGTGCATAACAATACTTGGCTCTCATGATGTTAAACTGCTTCTTGGCATCATCTTTCAAATCAAGATCCCATTCACTTATGCTTATTCCCATGTATGTTTCCATATGCATCATTGTGTAGACTCCACAATCAATCTTATTTGTATCATTGCGCCACCTCATCTTGAGCCTCTCAATAGCAGCTGATTTGATTCCTCGAGCCTTGGCATTTAGTTTTTGATTCGACACAAATTCAGAAAAGTATTCAACGTGTTGATTTAATTTTTTATTTTGTTATAAAAATAACAAATCAAATAGTATTTATACTATCATATAGTGCATTTGAATAATCAATCAACATAAGAAATGCTGCAGCATTTGACTTCTTTGTATTCCATGAGGGACACAAGAGCATTTGAAAAATAATCACGATGAGGCATATCACACTTTTGAAATCGATCGGATCAGGTTGAATTGACCCAAAATCTGAACCACCTGAGACTCGCCCAAGCCCCAATGCCACCTAACCCGACCGACCACCCGAACTTTGGGTTGGGTGCACTGGGTGAAAAATGACTCGATGACTGATCTGGAGGAAGGAGATGTCTAGTGGACGACAACGAGAGATAAGTGGCAACAACAAAAAAAACAACAGTTGGAGGGCACTGTCGACACTCGGCAGATACGGAGCATATGACATATATGAGGAGGGAGAGAAGGGCGACAATGGAAAATATAAAGACATTGATGTGGCGACCGAAAGAAAAGGACAATTTTAGCGGGAGGGGTCGAATGCAGTGGGCGTTGGGCAGGGCGCAAGCCGACAAAAGCGGTAGTGGGTGGTTAGGGCCTAGGTGCAATATAGTTGATAGGGGTGGGGCAAGTGGCGGTGGTGATAGCCGTGCAGGGCCGCATGGGTGAGGGCGAGTGGTGGTGGTAGCAGTCGTGTAGGGCCACAAAGGCGAGGGCGGCAGTGACTGCGATGTCCGGTAGAGTGGTAGGGGCAAGAAGTGAGATGGCCGCAAGGGGAGTTGGGGGAGGGACGAGTGTAAAGGCAGGGGAAATGAAAATCGGATAATGAGGAGGGATTTAGAATTAGGTATTTAGAATTTAGATGTAAAAGTATAATATTAATACTAATTAAAAAATTTATTATTATTATTAACTTTGGTTGGGTTGGGTGACACCCGTATCCGAGGCCGTCCACCCACCACCCGACCGAAATTTGTCAGGTGGAAAATTCTCCAATTCTCCACTCGACACCCGATCTGCCAAAACTTTACCTTACCCGGTCCGATCCGAAGTTGGTTGATTTTTGGGTATCGATCGGGTCTTACACACTCTAAAATAGGCCCAACTCTTGAACCCAAAGCAAGGCCTGACAGTCTGCCTTCATCGGCCGTCAAATGCCGACCCAAATGTCGAAGCAAGATCTAACACGTTAAAGCCCATCTGGCTCGGTGAGCTGCGAGTAATAGTGTGCACGCTTCTAGTTTAGGCTTAACCGTTCCCGAAAAATTCAGGGTCGGCAGCTGCAAGAGCAGTTCCGATAAAAGGGGAGCCGCCCTAGATACGTGGTAGAGTTGGTTCAAAATCACAATCGTCCTCACCCTGCACTTATAAAAGGAGTTTGCTGCCATTTTTTTTAGCATCCACGCTCACACCGCACGAATTAAGTCAAAATTCTGCTTAATCAACTTGGCGTAGTGCTCAGTCGACCCTCGTGGCTACGGCCTGGAGATTGTCAAACCTGCCTGCAACCTTTTTTGCATGAATAATCTCGCTCACATTTTATAAGCTTTATATTTTTTGCCTAATTACTTGTGTTATATTTAGTCACGATTGTAATCTCTTTTGGTATCTTGCCATCTAGTTTGTATCATTGGTTGTGATTAAATCCTTACAGTTTGGTTTCACTAGAATCATATCATTGTTCATAGTGTTGATTATTGATTATTTCATAGTCAATTTCGTTGAGTAACTGTTATCGATTCGTTCTCGCTTGTCGGGGTGGTTTGAGTTCAATAGAATAGTGGTTATTAGGTTAACTCGGTCTACATTTGCTATTTTCATTAACTATTTTGTGGGTCTTAATATCAAATAAGTCGAACCTCAACAACAATAACAACAACAACAACAATAATAATAATAATCAAATACTTTAATATGTAGATATAATAAATCGTAATTATATCTTTAAACCTCATCCATGAGTAATTAGCAATTTTTTATATAAGAATGCAATTTATAAAATATGTAATTAATATAATATAAAAAAATAAATAAATTAGTAAAATTTTTGATCTCTAATTTTATTAAATTAGGCATCTATAATTTATAGAAAAAAGAATTTAATAAATAAATATTGAATATAAAAAAATTGATAGAAAAAGAATTTGGTAAACACAAATTGGAAGAAAATTTATTTATTTAATAAATCAGAAGGAAATTTGTAATTCCAACTACATGGAAAAAATATCTGTAGAGATTCTAGTTTAGAAAGAAGTTTATAGAAATTTATAATTGTTGGGAAAATTATCTAAGTTTCCCTTCCCCAGTTGATAGCTT
>JAPKLW010000156.1:809615-832500 GCA_026898455.1 Plectranthus barbatus | reverse complement strand
AATTGTTGGGAAAATTATCTAAGTTTCCCTTCCCCAGTTGATAGCTTAGATCTTTGATTTGGTGTTTAAGTGTTTTGGTGGATCAAATCCTAAGTCCAACCAGCGTCAGTTTGTCTCTAGAATAGCTCTAGTCTCAAATGTAAAAGTCCTGTTTAGGTCTTTTGAGTTGTAAGTCGTAGCTGATCAAGACTCATGCTGGCTACTGTTCACCAGCATGAGATGTGCTTACCAGTTGAGAGAAGTCTCACCAGCAAAAGCGACTGACAAAGACTCATGCTGACACTGTTCATCAGCATGGAGTAGAGCTATTGACTGGTTACTGTTCACCAGTTGGGAAGATTTCACCAGCAGGAGGCTGAGAAATCTTACCAGCAGAATATGTGTTCTGGCTGACACTATTCACCAGCGGTGAAGCCACCAGTCATGGGAGATTCCAAGAAAGGGTTAACATCAGACATATTGGTAGACTTAGATTGTGCCAGCGTAAGTCACCAGCAGAGACTGCCAGCACAAGATCACCAGAATGATCTACCAGTCGGATGTTACCAGCAGAATTCAAGATTCACTCTCCCAGTATCTTAGAGACAAAAAGAAGATTCGTCTGAGGAATAAACTGACAAAGTATGACTTTAAGGAAGGATACCTTAAAGTCTATCAGTTCAAGACACCAGTTCCGATTCCTCGTACTGACGAATAGAGCCGTTCTGACACAAAGAGATCTGTGTCAGATAAAGTGGACAAAAGCATGGCGCTTTCCGGAAATTCCTACCTGCCGCCGTCAGAAGGACATGCGACGACAGAGACCTTTTCCGGATGTGTCCAAACGGCTAGTAGATTTGAATGGGATCCCTCGTCTATAAATACCTGGGATCCATCAACATTCAATACTCTTCACCTACCGAAAGACTGAAATTTATTACGCTCAAGCAAGTAAAAGCATACAACTTTCGAGGCCTCTCTAAAGGCTATCCGTGTGTTGATTTATTCAAACACGAGACTTCAAGCTTCCAGCTTGTAAGTTACAGATCTCTTTGGTGTTCTTTCTCCTCCGAGGAAGTTCACAGCAGCTCTTGTGCCAGCCAGCACTTGAGTTATTACGGGCAGTTTGCCGCATTGAGAAGACTCGTTCTTGGGAGAACTCAACACCCAACCAGTCAGAGGAGGAGGTTGAAGTGACGTGCTCGCACTCCATCCATCTGACGAGAGCTGAAGAAGGACAAGGACCGGGAGCGGTTGATCCAGTGGACTGGTAGACGGGGCATCTACCAGCTGGAAATAGATCGTAGGAACTTTGTACCTGATTGCTCTTATAGTGAATTTCCAGTGAGTCGACTGGAGAGTGGACGTAGATCAGTTGATCGAACCACTATAAAAATCCTTTTGTCTTTATCAGCTTTCTGCATTTTCATACTGATTTGAAACCCAGCACTCAAGTGCTGGTGTATATCTGAAAACTGATATAACTGTGCAAACAAGGCTAAGATATTCTAAGTCTTGAGCTACCAGCTGACCAGCCAGTCGCCAGTCAGCTGAGTACTCATAGTGCCAGTTGACTTACCAGCTGACAAGGTCCCAGTCAGCTGAGTAACCAGCAGAGCGCAAGAAACGAACTAACACATTTTCCGCTGCCAAGTTATACCCTGATAAACCGGGACCAACAAGTGGTATCAGAGCGGACGGTTCTTATAGACCGTTCGTATCTGAGTCGCTTAGGACCGTGATCCGTGTTTCCTTGCACTCTATTTGTTTGTCTGTTTGATTAGCTCAGGCACATCAAGATGAATAATCCGAAGCTACTCGACTACGGGACTGTGAAGCATGATATATGGCGAAAGAGGTCGCTCATCTCTCTAAAGAGCATCCATCCAGAGATGAAAGATGTGCTAGAGACAGGGCCGATTGAGATCACCAAGATTCAGCACCAGCTAGGAGATCGTCCAGCTGTTGTGATCCCAAAGCCCCAAGACGAATGGAATACTGAGGACAGGAAGCGGAATCAGTTGGATTCCATTGCTCACGAGCTGATCCTGGCTTCTCTTCCTAAGTCGCTGATGGAGGAAGCCCTCCAGTTTGATAATGCCAAGGGAGTATGGGATTATCTTGATAGTCTATGTCAAGAAACTGACCAAATGAAACGCAACAAATTGCAGGTTGCAGTGGACAAATATGAGTCCTTCCAGATGCTGACTGGAGAAACCATCAAGGAGATGGAGGCGAGATTCAACGCCATTGTCAGCGAGCTGAAGTCTCTGGGCAGAGAGTACGACAATGCTGATCTTAACTCGAAGATCCTGTCCAAGATGCCTAAAGAAGATTGGTTCGTGAAGACGACAGCTCTGAAGGAAAAGGACCTGTCCAAGATGACTCCCAAGGAGTTGTTTGCTCAGTTGCAGGCACACGAGTGGGACATCCAGATGGTGAACAAGAATGAGGCCATCAGGAATGTTGAGTCTTCCAGCATTAAAGCTCAGGACGAGGCGTACTTCGTCAAAAAGGACTTCAAGTGGAAGCACAAGAAGCCCTTCTATGCTGAGAGACCCGCTGCACAGCACAACCAGCCGAAGGAGATCCAGTCCGCATCAGGATCTCATTCCAAAGGCAGCGAGAGCTCTATCGCTGAACTAGAGCAACAGATGAAAAGACTGGCTATCCTTCTGGAAAAAGCCAAGTCAAAACAGGGAGTTTCTTCTAGCTCATCTGACGGAAAATTTGTCAAGAGAGCTCCTCGTGCCTGTTTTCAGTGCCAATCCCCTGATCACTTAAAGTTTGAATGTCCACAGGTGGACAAAACTGAGAGGGAAAGGCTGAAGAAGCTCTTTGAAGAGCGTGCTTCCAAGGCTGTTGCCAAAGCCATGCTGACCAGGACGGAGGTGCCTGACATACCCGATCATGATGATGGGGAGTTTGAGTCAGATGGAGAGTCAGAAGAAGAAGCTCTCCTGGCATTTATGGCAGCTCTCGGAGAAGAGCTAGCTGAAGAAAATGCTGACAATGAGGAAGAATTGGCACTTGCTGCTGATAATGAGGTACAATCAGTTCCTCAATTGCATATCATGCTAGTACAAATCATAGACGATTCTGAGTCGCATTGCTCCGACTCAGAAGACGTCACTTTAGATGTTCTTCAGCATGAATTTTTAAAATTTTATGAAATGAAAAATGTTTTGGCTGGTGAAAATGCTTCGCTGAAAGGTCAAATTACTGTTTTGACCAGTAAGATTGAAAAATCGAGGTCCATCAGCGAAGAGCTAGCAAGTTTGAAAAAGGCTCATTCTGAATTGCTCCAAGATTTCCAAATTGCAAAAACTGAACGAGATAACTTTCACAATCTCGTTCTGGAGCAAGAAAACAAAATCAATTTTCTAAATAAAGGCTCGAAAGACTTGGAGGCAGCTCTAAGTCATTGGAGAAAGCCTTCTGATAAGTCCGGGTTGGGATTTACAAAAGATTTGAGCATAAATCAACCCGAACAAATCTCTACTCATAAGGGTAAGGGCAAACTGGTAAATGCATCAGCACCAGCTGGTAGTACCAGTCAATCCCGAATGGCTGATCAGCATAGGAACCATAAGTCCAGATACATAGGTGAGTCATCAAGACAAAATCCTCAACTGGCAAGATCCTCTGCTGACAGGACGCCAGCACACCCTAGGACGCAGACTAAGCCGAAATATTCTAAGGCAAGGAAGTCAGCGTCAGCTGCCAGTAGAATCCGACAGCCAGCACCAGCTGTCAAGGGATTCCACGCACAACCTTTAAGTATGCCAGTTGCCAGCATACTTACAAGGGATCCAAATCTCAGCGGAATACTGAGAGTAGGATATTTCCTTATAGGATGAACACCAATCGGAGGCCTGAGCCCAATCAAAACCTTTTCTCAAGGGCTGGGAAGGCTAATCATTGTGGTCCACAATTCCAGAGACCACAAAGGCATCACAATCAGCCGGAAAAACATTTCCGAGGCTCTCAGCGGAAGAATACTTCCAATGGAGCTACACACACAGCCACACCTTCCAAAAACCAATCCATGCATTATTTTAGAAGGAAGGGAAAGGCTACAAGTAATGTCAGCAAGGGTAACACCGAGCTGAAGATTACTCAAATCTGGATTCCGAAAGGAATATTACAGAGATCTAATCCTGCAGGACCCGCTGATGATCGGGGACCTAGATAAATTCTATCTTTTTTGCAGGTACAGGATCATGCAACCCAGCTTCAGAGATCGAGTGAGTAGATCCTAGATAATGGATGCTCAGCTCACATAACTGGTGAAGAGGTGCTGTTTTCAGATCTCTCCAAGGTCAAAGGATCTCCAGTTATATTCGGTGATAACTCCAAGGGCAGAGTTATTAGCAAGGGCTACAGCGAGAAGGACGATGTTGAGGAAGAATGAGTCCCAGCTCTTATTCCGTTCTTGTCTCTCTGAAGAAAGCTGATTACATCAAGTGGTGTTACAAAACCAGCAAGTGGTTTCAGACTTGGTCGTTCTGAAGGACGCTGATTACGACTAAGTCCAAGCTCTTAGTTGTTTTTATTTAAGTGGTATATCTATCTAACAAGTGGTGTCTACTGGCGGAATCTTGCCAGCATAGGCCATCAGTTGAAGCGAAATTGGGTCCCAGCTCCCAATTCCAAGAGAAGAGAAGATTATGCGGAATAAAATTGAGTCCAAGCGCTCAATTTTCCATCTTTCCAGTTGCCAGCTGATAACTGATGGAAGTTTGCCAGCAGCAAGTACTATCAGCAAGTGGTATCAGTTGCTAACTGATGAAGAGGCCAACCAGTTAGGGGGAAGTATGCAACTGGTATATGCTACTGATGACCAGTCATACCAGCTGTCTCAGAAAAGGCGGGATTGTTCAAATCCAAGTAGCGTGTACAGCCCTCAGAATTTAATGCGGCATTTAATGCCACATTTAATGCGCACAGTGTCTGCGCAGTCCGACTCTTGGTTGCCACCAATTGCTGCGCGCCACGTCAGCTCCACGTCGTGACGCACGTCAGCACGACCGCACTTGTCAACACAGGGAACCGGGCCTGCTGATGACCGTCGATCCCCGCTTGCTGAGCATTGATCCTGGTCGTCTGATCTTGCATGGACTCGAATATAAATACTCGAGACCCCTCATCGGATTAACCTTTACAATCCCAAATTTCAGAACCCTAAATCTGTTCATATTCCTTCAACTTCCTTGATATTTTCTGAAGTTATGGCATCATCTTCTCAACCTCCAGCTGATAACCCTCCATCTACATCTACATCTTCTTCGTCTGGTTCACCAGACTTACCTGTCGCAGAAGCCCACATGCCGACTTACACTGGCATCACACAGATGGACGATATAGACTACACACTTCCATTCGCCCGCCTGGTTCAGTTGAACAAACCAGCGACCAGGGCTCAACTCTCGAACGCGCAAATCAGGGCGGCGCAAGTTCAGAAAGAAAAAATTCTGAACGAGAAGCTGGCGCGCAAGAATTTTGGAGCGGAGTTGATCGAGATGATCGACCGGGAAGGCCTTCGACAATATCTGACGGCAAGGCCCGAGACCTTCCATCCGCATATGGTGGCGGAGTTCTATGCACGGGCCGTGATTGCTGACGGGAGGAAGTCCTTCACCACTTCCGTCTTCGGCCATCTGATCACTGTCAGCGCCGAATACCTCGCCGACTTGTTCGGATTGAGGAACGAGGGAATGGAGATAGCCACCTACTTCCACAACAATGTAGAGGAGTTCAGGAGGCGGTGGGCTCAGTGGAAGAGGGAGGGGGTGACGAGTTTTCGCACTGGAATGCGGAAGTCGGAGATGGACGACTGGTGGCAGATGGTGTGCGACATCGTCGTCAGGATGCTGCAGTGCGAAGTTGGCTCATATGCTGAGTTGAGCCTGCGCAAATTCTCCGTGATGTGCGCGCTGGTGGATGGAGTGGAAGGGAACTGGGCCGAGTTCTTTTTCGGGAGACTGCTGGAGAATGTTGATCGCAACATCAACATTCCAATTGATGGGACGTTCACTCACTCCGTATCCTTTGGGCTGCGGATCAGCCATATTTTGGAGATGGAGATTGGAGATGGAGTGGACCAGGGGGAGCAACTGGTGAGTTCGGATTTCATTCCGCCCACCAAGGAGCAGGCAAAGCTGCCCCGCCCTGACTACCATAAGCCGCGGAGGCTGAAGGGAAAGACAGCAGTCAACCCAGCTGAGGTTGTTTCTGAGGAGGACTCAGAAGACCTGGGAGAGCAAGTGCCAGCTGTGGCTCTCCCGCTGACAGCTGAGGCAAGGGCAGCGCTGAAGAGGAAGATGGAGACGGAGTCTCTCTTCGAGACCATGGAAGGCGCGGTGGCTGAGGCGACTGGTATTCACCCACGAGACGTACAACTTGTACCAGTCACCAAGAAGCCTACTCACAAGAAGCCCAAGACTTCCCAACACCAGCAGCCACCATCAGCTGTGGCATATGACCCCGAGTCTGGGAAAATCTCCATCCCAGTTAAGCGCAATATTTTGGGCCTGACTGAGGAGGAGACGCTGGAGAAGATGACTCGCAAGCGCAAGCGAGTCATGACCAAGGCGCAGAAGGCTGAGGAGCAAGCCAAGAGGGCAAGGAGTGCTTCCTTGGTGAGGAAGAAGCAGGCCAAGTCAAGGCTCCGGGCTCTGCTGGCGAAGCAGAAGAGAGAGGCGGAGCTGGCAGCCAGGGATGAGAGGTTTGCCAAAATCAAGGCCGAGACAGAGGCCAGGCGCCAGGCAGAGCTGGCAGAACAGATGAGACTGGCGGCCAAGGGCAAAGGAAAAGCGCTCAAAATCTCAAGTGCCGGCCGATCAGCACCAGCCCCACCAGGCGAGCTCCTTCCTGAAGAAACATTTGAACAACTGCTGGTGATGGGTGCTGACGAAGACATAATGTCTATCGTAGACCAGTACCAGGAGAAAGAGGAAGCTACTGGTGGAGGTGACGACGACCCACTGGCCGCGCAAGGGGGTGCCAGTGGAGGAGAAGAAGAGCGGGCGACCACCCCGGTACAACTGGCGAGCTTCTCGGATGTCAGTTCTGAATCCGAGGATGAAGAGGAACCAAGGGCTGAGGAGCCAGAGCAGGAGCCAGCTACGGAGGTGGTTCATCACTCAATGGTGCAGAGGATGGAGCCAATGGATCTGTTCCCAGACATTGATGATAAGGCTCATCATCCTGCCAGTCGCCCCCGATCCACAGATGCCTCGACATCAACTTCCGGGCGACCAGCAGCATTCCTTACACCACCAGTTAGGCGTGCACGAACTGAAAGGCGCCCTTATATGCTCTGCATCCAAGAGCATCAACTGGTTGATGAGGATACCTTCCAGGCTCGAGTGACAGGGGTGCACCGGTGGGAGCAGCGCGGGGAGATGGCATTTTATAATTCAAGAGTGCCAGAGCCATCTGCATTCAACATCATACCCTTCAGCGGACTCCCCCACCAGTCGATATATGCCTCCAGAATCTCTGACTGGTGCCTGCCCCTGCAGCCAGTGGAATATTTCAACTCCACTCTCTATGAGTATGCTGAAAACATCACGGTGGAGGTGGAAAATGCCGTCAATGACGAGATGATATCCAACTATCGAAGGCTCTGGAGGGTGGATCCGGAACTATGTCTGGAGTTCCGGAGATGGCGAATTTTTGATAGATGCCAGCGCCTGCTGACTGTGGAGAAGCGGGCGGTTCTCTATGCCAGGCTGGGTCTTGGCTACTGGAGAGCGGAGGAGGAGTGGGCTAACGCTTTCATGGGCACCGATCCTGAATGCCCCCAGCAGCTGTCTACAAGGAGGATCCAGCGCCGCTTGCTGAAGATTGCAGAGTATAGGCAGCTGACTGGAAGCTCCGGCCTCCCGCCACGGCAAAAGGTCAAGTTACCTTTCCTCCAGTTCCGAGTCAGCAGTCGGGGGTACCAGCTGACGTACGCGCTCCGACGCCTCAAAGTGCTGGTTACCCTCCCGAGGATCCCTCCCTATCATGCTATCCTGTTCGACATGGCTGCCTGCGCCTTGCTGGTAGACCACATTGTGGAGGAGGATCCTTCTCGTGGTTTGTGGCTGACCCTTGCCGTCCCTCCTGTTCCTATTGTCTCGGGCGATCTCGTCCCTGATCATATGGACTGGCAAGTGGTGGATTTCACAGCCCCACCCGTTTTTGAAGAAGTCCAGCCAGCTCCAGCAGCAGTGCCAGTGGTGGAATCAGCTGAGGAAGTACAAGTAGAGGCACCAGCAGCAGCTGCAGTGCCAGCAGAGGAGCCAGCCCCGATGGAAATATCAACTGCATCTGAACCAGCAGTGGCTCCTTCCGCAACTGATGTACCTTCCTCTTCCATTGAAGTATCAGCACAGCCGATCTCCGAGATCCATCCCCCTGCGCAGCTTCTTGCAATCATTGATGCCAGGATGGACCAGCGCTTTGCCAGCTTCCAAACCGAGATGACTCAACAAATGGAGTCATTCACCGCTGGAGTGTCCTCCTTTTTGGCGCGGATCCAAGAGGGGGAAAGTGCGCGAGCACGGGCTGAGGCTGAGAGAGCTCGCCTTGCTGAAGAGGAGAGGAGGATAGCTGCTGAGGAAAGGGAGAAGAGCAGACAAGATATGGCAGCGCTCACTGAGATCCTGAGGTCCTTAACCAGCAGAACTCAATCACCAGGATCATCTTCTCAGCCATAGTCTAGCGTCTTCACTTTGTGTAAGTAATTTTGTACCAGTCTAGACTAGTCAGTTGTCCTTCCTGTACTTGTAATTTCACATATTTATGGATTGATTACTGACAAGTTGATGACAATTCCTCATTGTCCAACTAATGTCTACTGATTTTTACTTACCAGCTGAACTTACACATTTTGTGTAATCAGCACCAGCACTCCATTTGGTATTTTTTAATTCTAACCTGGCTCAGATTCTTACTTCATAATTTAATCGAGCAATATCTCTCCCAGTTTGAGGGGGAAGATCCTTAGGTTAGAGCTGATGTGAGGAAGTATTTTCATGGGTTTAGATCTGATAGGTTTACTTGTAAAACCCTGAAATATTCTGTAACTTTCCTCATCAGCTGAGTGCTCGCTGGTTAGGCTTTGATCGCACCAAAAAGGGGGAAATTGTTGGGAAAATTATCTAAGTTTCCCTTCCCCAGTTGATAGCTTAGATCTTTGATTTGGTGTTTAAGTGTTTTGGTGGATCAAATCCTAAGTCCAACCAGCGTCAGTTTGTCTCTAGAATAACTCTAGTCTCAAATGTAAAAGTCCTGTTTAGGTCTTTTGAGTTGTAAGTCGTAGCTGATCAAGACTCATGCTGGCTACTGTTCACCAGCATGAGATGTGCTTACCAGTTGAGAGAAGTCTCACCAGCAAAAGCGACTGACAAAGACTCATGCTGACACTGTTCATCAGCATGGAGTAGAGCTATTGACTGGTTACTGTTCACCAGTTGGGAAGATTTCACCAGCAGGAGGCTGAGAAATCTTACCAGCAGAATATGTGTTCTGGCTGACACTATTCACCAGCGGTGAAGCCACCAGTCATGGGAGATTCCAAGAAAGGATTAACATCAGACATATTGGTAGACTTAGATTGTGCCAGCGTAAGTCACCAGCAGAGACTGCCAGCACAAGATCACCAGAATGATCTACCAGTCGGATGTTACCAGCAGAATTCAAGATTCACTCTCCCAGTATCTTAGAGACAAAAAGAAGATTCGTCTGAGGAATAAACTGACAAAGTATGACTTTAAGGAAGGATACCTTAAAGTCTATCAGTTCAAGACACCAGTTCCGATTCCTCGTACTGACGAATAGAGCCGTTCTGACACAAAGAGATCTGTGTCAGATAAAGTGGACAAAAGCATGGCGCTTTCCGGAAATTCCTACCTGCCGCCGTCAGAAGGACATGCGACGACAGAGACCTTTTCCGGATGTGTCCAAACGGCTAGTAGATTTGAATGGGATCCCTCGTCTATAAATACCTGGGATCCATCAACATTCAATACTCTTCACCTACCGAAAGACTGAAATTTATTACGCTCAAGCAAGTAAAAGCATACAACTTTCGAGGCCTCTCTAAAGGCTATCCGTGTGTTGATTTATTCAAACACGAGACTTCAAGCTTCCAGCTTGTAAGTTACAGATCTCTTTGGTGTTCTTTCTCCTCCGAGGAAGTTCACAGCAGCTCTTGTGCCAGCCAGCACTTGAGTTATTACGGGCAGTTTGCCGCATTGAGAAGACTCGTTCTTGGGAGAACTCAACACCCAACCAGTCAGAGGAGGAGGTTGAAGTGACGTGCTCGCACTCCATCCATCTGACGAGAGCTGAAGAAGGACAAGGACCGGGAGCGGTTGATCCAGTGGACTGGTAGACGGGGCATCTACCAGCTGGAAATAGATCGTAGGAACTTTGTACCTGATTGCTCTTATAGTGAATTTCCAGTGAGTCGACTGGAGAGTGGACGTAGATCAGTTGATCGAACCACTATAAAAATCCTTTTGTCTTTATCAGCTTTCTGCATTTTCATACTGATTTGAAACCCAGCACTCAAGTGCTGGTGTATATCTGAAAACTGATATAACTGTGCAAACAAGGCTAAGATATTCTAAGTCTTGAGCTACCAGCTGACCAGCCAGTCGCCAGTCAGCTGAGTACTCATAGTGCCAGTTGACTTACCAGCTGACAAGGTCCCAGTCAGCTGAGTAACCAGCAGAGCGCAAGAAACGAACTAACACATTTTCCGCTGCCAAGTTATACCCTGATAAACCGGGACCAACAATAATATAACTTTCATTTTAGTTATTAAGCATTTCTTTTTTAATTAGAATTCAATGATTTAAATCTTACTGCATTCCATAATTTATTGAACATAAATAATGAAGTCTAATCACTTTTGCCTTGGAATTGGAACTTATTAAGCCCATTAACATATACAAATATTATGAATATAATAACACGTGCCAAAGTTCAACATTAATAAGGGTCATGCATGTGAATAGGAACTACGACATGAAATTATTTTCAGATATGTCTCTTTAACCCAACTATAGTTCATGATTAAATAATTTATTTTGGTAAAAAAATTTAATTAAATGATTAACAAATTCATGAAAGTGCAATCAACAGTCATAAGTCAACATATAAGTTATTTAGCCTATTAAGCTAAACATTATTATTATTTAATTAAAACAAAATAGAAACTAAAAGAACTTTAAATAAAATTTTGTACTTACAAAATTAAACTCTAATGCTGGAATGATTATTTATTTATTTGGACATGAATTTACAAGGGAGAAAGACAGAGTGCTTTGCTCAACACATGAGTTTCTGCCTCTCAATCTATGCAAACTACCTATTATAATATCCGGATTTCATCTTTCGAATAAATGGATTTAAAATTAAAAACATACATAATTGAATTTTGAATTCAAAAGAACATATAATAACCTATGTATAGGTATTGCATAATTCACGGTGCAACATGATGCACTTATGGACCCCTCCATTTGTAAGAAATTGTCTCCATTCATATGTATATGCTATCTGTATTATTTTCTCCAAATATAGTTATTCTTCTGATTATTTCCTCATTACTTGCGATTGTGAGGTTGATCCATTTTTTTTTCTTTTCTCATGGAGTCCACTAAAATATTCTTAATAGCTTTAAAAATATCTTTGATCTCAATATTATTGGAATCTTGTGTATCTTGTAAATATGCTTAGATGATATTATGTTATTTTTTAAATTGAAAATAAAATATTTCATCACTTCATTAATAAATACTGCAATTATTTGTTACTTAGCCAAAGAAGTTGATTTCATCATTAAGTTTTGTGTTATAATCAAAGACTATAATAATAATAGTCACATGGCGTTAGGCAGGCCTAAACGGTTTAGGCGAGTTTTATCCTACCCAAATGGGTTGACCCATCCCAATTAGGGTTTATTAATCCCGATTAGGATATATTATATGAGTTTGGGCTTGGGTTAATGGATAAAACCCACCTAAATCGTTTAGGTCTGTCTAACCCAAGACCTTCCCTAGTCACATTTATAATACACCATATTTTATTATCTTATTAAAATCTAAAATCATAAATAACATTTCATAAATGTACTAACAGGGAAAAAAAGTTATCCTAACGTATACATTCTATAAATACGAAGAGGATTGAATCATCCTTCCTTTCATATTGGAAAACAGAGAGAAAATAGTGGCGACAAGGAGAGGGAGAGGGAGAGGGCTGAAATTTCTTTCGAAGGGACCCTCTCAAAACTCAATCTTTTAAGGGGGAAAAAAAACCCTGAACTGTGAATCATAGGAGTTTTAGTGCTGTTGATCAATTAATATAGTCCTATGGTTCACAAAGTTCCAATCTTTGATGCGCCGATTGAATGCCCGCACAGTAAGCCCTAGTTTGAAAGGAGAAAACAAAGATATGGATCCGAGCAAACTCCAATTCCGAGCGGGCCGACCAGGATTTCGACCTCCTAACAACAAGCAGCCAAACCCCAGATCAAAATGTTGTTTGTACATTTCTATCTCCATTGCGGTTCTGTTATTTTGCTACATTCTGTTGTTTGCTAATAAAATTATCGGAAACAAGAAATACGGCGTCGTGATTGATGTTGGGAGCACGGGGACTAGAATCCACGTGTTTACTTACGATGTTAGGAATGGTAATTTGGTCCACGATTTTTCCGAGAAGGGGCGTGCATCGATGAGGGTGAGTCCGGGACTATCAGCTTATGCGGATGATCCGCATTGGGTGGGCGGCACGATGTCACAGCTTGTGGAGTTTGCGAAGACGAATGTGCCGAGAGAACTTTGGGGTGAGACCGAGATTCGTCTCATGGCGACGGCTGGTGTGAGGTTGTTGGGAAAAGACGATCAAGAGAAGATCTTGAATGCGTGTAAAAGGACTTTGAGTTCGTCTGGATTTAAGTTTCGTGATAATTGGGCTAGTGTTATTTCAGGTATGATATAATACGATGAACCTACGTTTTATTTATTAATGGTCTTTGTTTGCTATTCACGTGTCGCGGCTAACTTTGTGGTGTTGTGGGTTGTTTCAATGCAATCATTTGGAAATTTTCATTTTCCTTATCAAATAGAATTAGAAGAAATTACTATGCTACTAGCAAGCTAGTACTTGTGGCAGCTTTTGAAAACATTGATGAAATTTAGCCATAGCTAGAGATTTAATGGTTTTGTCGTAAAATGTATCGCGTTTGTAAATGAAAGACTCTAGCTTTGAGCTTGCATGCCTATTTTGTTCTCCATGTTTTGGGAAGTTTAGTTATTAGCTAGACTTCTTTATGTCAATAATTCAACTACATACATTCTCAAGCATTTAGTTCCCTTATCACTTTCAGTTTCAGAAGTATGAGGAAATTTTCCTTCTCTTGTATCTTTTGATGACTTCAATGAAAAACATTCCAATTCTTTTAGGATCTGATGAAGGCTTGTTTGCGTGGGTTGTTGCTAACTATGCTCTTGGAACTCTTGGAGCTGAACCAGCAAAAACAACTGGTATCATTGAACTTGGTGGTGCTTCAGCGCAGGTTCTAATCCTGTATTCCTATGGTTTTCTTTGTATCTTGTTGCTAAATATATTTACAGTTAGAAACAATAATTATCTATGCTTCATGTGTTATTTTTGATTTTCTGAAAATGAACCTGCAAACTAGTAACATACTGATCTGTCGCCAGCTATATAGCATATATTTTTCGATTTCTCTCCCTCCCTCCCTCTTTTAATTTTAATTTATTATTATTATTATTATTTTTTTCTCTATGGTCTCATTCTGATTCCGATTTTATGGTGCAGGTTACGTTTGTTTCCAATGAGCTCATGCCCCCAGAGTTTTCTCGGAAAGTTAAATTTGGGAATTTTACTTATAATCTTTATAGTCACAGCTTGCTCCACTTTGGCCAGGTAATCTTTCTTCTGACAGAATGTCGGTGACATAGCACCAGTGGTAATAGAATGTTAGCTGTGGCTTTCAAATACGTCTTTAGGCTAAGTAGTGGAATTCTCATAAGATGTGATTACCCCGTTTTTAGGTTTTAGGACTGTATTCTTTTTTCACTTGTGCATGCGGAATGGTGGTTTGTGTTATTTCTCTAATGAGGCCTTTCCTTTATTTTAAAACAATAAACCATGCACACAGCAGAGACCTACATTTTCCGAAATTTTCATAAGAAACTGATGCCTTTGTGGAACACATGTTGATTGTATTTTTGTGCTTGCAATTTAATTTTGTTGTGCAATACCTAATAAAGAAAAATCTACAAAATCTTCTCCACCTGTTCCTATAAAAAAGTTATATTTCCTAGTTGTTCAACATGTGATTTTCATGCAGTTATCTTAATATTCTGGCATGATAGCGTACGCATTCCAATGCATTTCTGCTGGTTATAATCTCAATATGCTATTAGTTATGAATTTTTGTACCTCTTCCAGGTTTCTTTTAACTACTGTTGGTTTCGCAGAATGTTGCCTTGGATTTGTTGAAAGAATCACTTCTATCAGGACACCAGGAATTGGGTACGTCAAGCTGAAGTATTCTTTTGTTTGCTGGTTGTTTTGTAGTTCTTTCTCTCTTTATTTTCTCCCATCTCATCTTATTTTTGTGAAATTCTTTCAACCAAAGTATATTATCACTTTGCAATTATGTTCCAAGTTCACTCTGCATTTGGTTTATTAGCTTCTATTATGGCATGCCACCCTGAGAAATTCTCTTGGCTCTGGATGTGAACTACTGGAAAATTGAAACAGGGGTAAACATGAGGCACTAAACTATTGTAAATTGTAATTTTGCATATCTACTCATCTTGATAATTCTGATATGGTTTGAATGTTATTGTAGTTGATTTTTCTTTTCAACTCAATCATCATTCATCAATCTTTCTTTTTGCAAGCATATCTAGCATTGAAATATTACCCAAAGAAGCTGCAGCTTGTACACATATGTCTGAGTGTGCTTTCACTTTTTCGTCATAGCTGCAGTATGATTGCATAAAATATACAGTTATCTCTGTTTGACGGGCTAACTTCTACTCCAGAATCGTGGAAAATTAAATTTTTTTTTCTTTCCTGAAGTTTGTAATTTGTTGTTTGTTAGTGCAGATGCCAAACCTCTTCACAGAGAGAAACCAATGGATCCTTGTACTCCTAGAGGATATGCCTCTGAAAAGGAGGCTTGGAAAGTCTCTCCTTCTTCTTTAATTGAAAAAAGGAGCTACCTATCTACTTTCTTTCCCAGTGGTAATTTCTCCAAGTGCCGGTCTGCTTCGTTGAAGCTGTTGCAGAAAGGGCAAGGTATTATGGCTGATTCCTTCATATTCTTCTTTGCTTTATTATTTTTCATGAGTTTCCAGGTTGCTTTTTTATCGTTTTATTTTATTTGTGACTAATCCTAGTTTATGTAAAATGCAGATAAATGTTCTTATCGTACTTGCTACATCGGTTCAACATATATGCCAAAGCTCCAAGGGAAGTTTCTGGCAACTGAAAATTTCTTCCATACTTCTAAGGTCTCAATATCCCATTTAACCTCTTTATATTTCATATATTCAGATAATGTTTTGTCTTCTCCTTTCTGGGATTTTTAATTCAAATCCCATGGCTAGAAGGTATTGATTCTGAAGTTTTTTATTCTTTTCTTCCATCAAATAGTTCTTTAGGTTGCGCCAAAGATCATTTTTATCTGGTCTGATGGCTGCTGGGGAACATTTCTGCGGTGAGGATTGGTCCAAGTTGACACAAAAATACAAATCTTTCGCACAAGAGGAGCTCGTTTCGTATTGCTTCTCCTCAGCATATATTGTGGCCCTGCTTCATGATAGTCTTGGAATTGCTTTGGATGATTCGAGGTATTACTCAACAAAACCAAGAATCAATCTGCGTTTATCCTTAACATTTAAAAATTGTCCACTCTGAGCAGGATTGAATATGCTAGTGAGGTGGATGGAATCCCACTCGACTGGGCGTTGGGAGCTTTCATCCTACAGAGTGCAGCTGAGTTAGATGCAAAGAACTCTGACTGGCTGGTAGGAGGCGAATCTTCGCCATTGCCTTTTTTGTTCGGAGTTATCCTCGTTCTGGTTCTCGGATCATGGTTCGTGTTGAGATGGGGAAAACCGCGACTGAAGACCATATATGATCTAGAGAAAGGTAAATACATAACCACTCGAATCAGTAGATACTCGTAGAGTCGCAGAGTTAGTTACAAGTGGAACTGGCTCAGACGAGGAAGGTGGCCGAGTTTCTAAACTGCTGCCTGCACTCCCTCAATTCTGGCTCCCACCTGAACCTCTCTCTCCCTTCTGGCAACGCTGAGAGATGGGGTGGATCTGGCTCTGATCATCGATCAAGCTCGAACTCCGAGCGCAACCATATCACGGTGAGTACGATTGTTGTCCACAGAGAGACAGACAGTATAAGATTTTGTTTGCATAATCCAGTGAGAGATTGATTGCACTGTGATGGTGACTGCTTTGCCTTCATAGTTTGTGTACATCATTTTAACTATTCATTATTTATCTCCCTTTTGGGTTTGTTTCTTTAGACCAGACTTTGCAGGTGAAGTGAATGCATTCTTTGTAATTTAATTTGAATTAGTATATGTTGACGCCTTCTACGTTTTTGTGATGAATCTCTTACTTTCTATTTTTTTTAAAGATTTTTATGTTCAAGAATTGAAATTATTGGAGCCCACCCAACCAACTCCTACCCACTTATTTCAATCAGTTTTTTTTTTCTTTTTTTTTTTGGTCAATAATAATGAACTATTTGAACCCATCATGAATCTACTTCTAGTAGATTCCAGAACGTTGGATTTTGAAAAAAGTATGCAATTGAAAGTGAAAAATACCACTTTTGTGACTTCACCCCTTCCGTCAACAAACCCAACCCTAATTCGGTTACTTATTGTTGGAAGACTTTATAGAAATGGATTTAACTACTTACTGTTATTTTGAATATATTTGATCAAATGCAATTTGTTAGAGTTGAAATCAGCCTTATTCTAAAATTATTCGACAACATAACAATATACTAATAATTTTATTTCATATTAAAAAAAACACACACACACACTAGCAAAACATTTCCAACTGACAGCCTTGTCCATTTCCTATTGAATTCCAGACCGTTGGAAACTCAGCGAATTTATAAATTAAAAAATCCCATCCCTACTTAAATTTTTAATTCCAGTACGAACAAAAAGTTCTTTGGAAACGGTGAAAATTTATGTTTAAATATCATTTATGATTAGGTATGTAAATAGGCCGGACTAAGTTAGACTTTTCTTCGTAGGTCTGAGTCTGACCTATTAACTGTCAAATGCTTTTATAAAAGTCTAGATCTGACCTTTTAAGTAATATAGACTGAATTTTTAGCCTATTCAAAACATATTTAGCAATTTTAAATATATTTTTACTTTTAAATTATAAATAACTTATTTAGTTTTATAAATTGAAATTCTTGATTGTTTAGTTTTATTTAATTTATATAAATATTATCTACTCATATTTTTTAGAATTAAAATAATTTCGTCGTAATAACCAAAATAAAAAGTTTGTATATGACGACATATTAAAATGATATGAACATCTAACAAAGAGTCTATTTATTCGAATTATAATTAATCATTTGAAGAATTAATAAAAAATTTATTCAATTTTAGTGATAGAATAATATTTTTTGCATTGAATATCAATTACTAGTACAAATATTAAAATGAGGGAATAATTTTAAATAGCAAAAATTATAGTGCACATTCACTAAATAACAACCCTTATGAAAAACTCCACAAAATAGCAAAAGTGTACTTTCTCTGTCAATAATGTCTCAATCACCCAATTATTTTTATCATTTTGTGCGAAATTCTCAACTGTTTGTTTATTTTATTATTATCCATTCAGGTTTCATTAAAATAGTAATATTAAAGCAATAAAAAAGTAGGAAATTTCCAGCCGGAACTCGCATATAAAAAGGGCTGGAACTCGGAAAGAATTGGGCTGGAGTAGCTCAATCTAGCTGGAACTCGACAATTTCAACTGGAATTCGGTATTGAATTTGGCCTGAACTTGGTAAAATGAGATGGAACTCGGTGAAGCCAGCTGGAAGTCAACAAAATTGGGTTGGAAGTCTATTTAATTTTTTTTTTTCGTATGGAATTTGTGAAACTCCATTACATCTTGCCAATCACAAAAGTAAAAGTCACTTTTTTTCAATTCAGGATTTCAGGTACATTTTTGTTAGATATTTATCA
Source organism: Plectranthus barbatus (assembly GCA_026898455.1). Lineage (NCBI taxonomy): Eukaryota > Viridiplantae > Streptophyta > Magnoliopsida > Lamiales > Lamiaceae > Plectranthus > Plectranthus barbatus. The sequence goes on along the minus strand of JAPKLW010000156.1, from coordinate 814,223 downwards.
TCCTCGACTGAAATGTGCGTATAATTAAATTGAGTTTTAAGTTTCTAAATGATTTGCAACTCGGCAGCAGCAAATTAAAAAAAATGATTTAGAAAAGTATGAATAAATACAATATTGAATTGAGCTTGATCAATGAAGATTCGATCCAAAAAGATTACTCTGAAGTTATAATATTGATTCATCAAGATTGGAACAAGACTTGCGCATAAAATACATTGAAGAGGTTAAAATACCTCTCAAAACAAAAAATAATTGTTAGAAAAAAATTAAACTTGAAAATTGACTTTGTGAAACACTATAGTTACGCCGGCTAAATAAAATTGGACTTTATTTTCAATCCATTTTTTTTAAAAAAATTGAGAGTAGAGTTATCGCATAATTCCAGATCCTGTCGCTTTGAGTTGTATTTCACTCCCAATTTTTAGGTTAGAATAAATTACATGTGAAAAGAGATGGAACTAAAAAAAAAAAAAAAAAAACCGACTTCCAGCTGGATTGTTCCACCTCCAGCTCAATTGACCGAATTCCAGCTGGATTGTAACACTTCCAGCCCAATTTCAAAAAATATTATATGAATTAAATGTGGATTTAATATATTTAAGTCCGACTTCCATCCAGATTTTTTCGAGTTCCAGCTGGATTGTTCAACTTCCAGCCCAATTTCAAAAAATATTATATGAATTAAATATGGATTTAATATATTTTAAATCCGACTTCCATCCGGATTTTTCGAGTTCCAGCTCAATTAATCGACTTCCAGCCGGATTGTTCAACTTCCAGCCCAATTTCAAAAAAAAAATATTTGAATTAAATCTGGATTTAATATATTTTAAATCCGACTTCCATCCGAATTTTTTAAGTTCCAGCTCAATTAATCGACTTCCAGCTAGATTGACAAGATTAAAAATTTAAATCCTTAGCGGTAAGATAGTGTAATCAAATATGTTAACAATTATTTGATATTTTTAAAAACTTAATAATCATCGAATATATATATATTTCTCAAACAATGTAAATGGCACAAGATTATACAAATAAGAATTCATGGATAAAAACTAAGAAATACCTAATTGAGCTAATTACTTTACATTGTTTCCATTGTATATTATTTATTACTTTACATAGTATATTATTTAGTACTTACCCTGCCTCCATCTGCACAAATCAATATTAAAGGTCACTAAATTTCTTTCAAACGAACATTATGAATTTTACCTTAATACAACCGTCAACGTTGAAATTTATTTTAGCTTTTTTTTTTGTTTAGTTAAAGAATTATAACTTATTTTAGCCCAATTTCAAAAAAAAATATTGAATTAAATCTGAATTTAATATATTTTAAATCCGACTTCCATCCGGATGTTTCGAGTTCCAACTCAATTAATCGACTTCCAGCTGAATTGTTTAACTTCTAACCCAATTTCAAAAAAAAATTATTTGAATTAAATCTTGATTTAATATATTTTAAATCCGACTTTCATCCGGAATTTAATTGGACTTCCAACTGCTTGATGGATTTCCGGCCTAATTTCATATCACTTCCAACCGAATTATTAGTCCAAGGATTTATTAAATTTATTTTTCCGATTTTGCGGAATATGATTTAATATATTTAAACCCGACTTCCAGCCGGATTTATTCGAGTTCCAACTGGATGTGCATTTCCAGCCGAATTTAAATATTGAACAACAAATATTATATTTAATTATTTGCACTTCTCTGAAAATAAATAAAAAATTGAGTTGTGTCAAAAAAAATATATAAACAATGAATCGGTTATTGATTTCACAAAAATCAAGAGAAGTGATGTTGTGATTAAGACATTTTAACATAAAAAAGTACACTTTTGCTATTTTGTAGAGTTTTTCATAAGAGTTGCTATACATTGCTTTTGCTTTATAATTTTTGCTATTTCAGATTTTCCCTCTATTAAAATTGTATTAAAAATTTAAAGTTAGTGTTTAATATTAAATAATGAATATATTTAATAATATATAATATATTATTTAAGTAAGCCGATCTGTTAGGCCTTAAAAGCCTAATTCGAAGTCTGAGCCTATTTAACTATATAGACTTTTAAACAAGCACAAGCTTAGCCTTTTTATGAAATAGGTGAGGCCTAACAAGACTTTAGGTAGGCCGAGTCATAGGCCTCTGTCGGGTAGCCTGACCTATTTTCACTCCTATTTATGATTAAGCCCTACCAAAATAAACCAAAATATTTAAAGTGAACCTCCTATAATACCTGTGTATTTTTGTGAAACATATGATACAATAAATCCGATTTTGAACGAAATATCATTTTATACTTGAAGATTTTTTTGGGGACCCGTATTCCTATTGTATTGCATTTTATACATAGCGCATTCCAATCAAAATTTAAAATGATGTATTTAAATTTAAGTAAATGATATAATTATAAGCGTAATATTTCATTTTATTTCTCACCAAAATATCATTTCGATCCAAATTCTACGTGCACAATTTTGTTGCCATATATACATAATTATCAAATCATAAATTAAGTCAGTTTAAAAAATCTAACCGTTAGTAATATTAAATCTAAAAGCTTTTTTTTTTTTCTTGGAAAACAATCCACAACAAAATTAAAGAATTATTTTTTTTAGTGATATGCAAGGATCATTGTTACCAAACCTCATAAAAAACAAGGAGCCTTCGCGAAGTCCAATGTTTACTTGTAATAATCAACACGGCGTATACATACAAATGCTGTATCTATAATTAATGGGGAGGCAAGATTTTTTTTCAATTTTTAAAACTGAAATTTATTTATTTATTTATAAAATAAAATGAAAGAAGAGGGAGAGGGAGGCTGGTCGTGGATTGAGTAAATATTGGGCGATAAGATAAGTCGGGATTAGCCAAAAGTCACCAAAAGGCCAAAGTAAAGACGCGTGAGCGATCGATCAATAGTTTATATTTGTTATTCTTGATCCTATTTAGGATTTTTGTTCTTGGTTGCCCAAGAAATTCGCGATTACATTCCCGTTTTCTTTTCGATTTCTCCTTCAGGTACGTTTGTCTTCTCTTTTTTCTATTTTCATCTTCGAGTTTCTTGTTTCATTTTTTTTTAGTTGATTAGTAGATATTGACCTTTTATTTTGGCGCCCTAAGCTAGGAAATTCGCTGATCCCGCTGCATTTGCCAGCGTGATCAATGAATTCGTTTCGCCTTTTCATTCTCAATTTTGTTTTTTAGGGGTTATGTCGTAGGTATTTGTTTCAAAGGTGTGATTTTTATCAATATTTGTTTGGAAGATTAGGTTTTTCTGCCTATCTTGAAATGGGATTTCTTTTGTTTTGGCTTCTTTTTCGTTGATTGGGGTGGTTTGAGTGAATGTACAGGTCAAAGACCAAAACTTTCTGATTAAACTGAAAGGGCTATTTTCTGGTTGTAATTCCGAGGTCATAAGATTGTAAAACCTTTTTTTTTTTTTTTTGGTGAATTAAGAGGCGAATTTTGGATATAACTTTGAATGCCTTTCTGTTGACTTTTTTTTTTTTTTTTTGGCCTAGGAATTACTGTGCTTATTGTTGTTGCTTGAGGCTGTTGTGTTGGAGACAAGGTGTAGATGGCTGAACCTTTGGTGGCAAATATGAACCAGCTCCCCAAGACTGAGGCAGGTGGGCCTAGCCAACCCGTTTCTGAGGCTGTGGGATCTGGGCCTAATGGAAAGAAGCCTCAAACGGTGGGTTCCTCATCTTCGATGGCAGAAGATAACCAAGTGGTTGTGACAGTTGACAATGAAGAAGAAGATGAACATGCACCACTGATAGGGATGGGGGAGTGCCGCATTTGCCAGGAGGAGGATTCTCTAAACAATTTGGAGAGTCCTTGTGCCTGCAGTGGGAGTCTTAAGGTAAAAATCTTGATTAATGCTGCTCCTACGGTTTGGGTTGGTTGAGTTTTTTATGAATTGTCTAAGTTAGTTGTTTAGTTGGTATGCTTAAGCTTTGGGTTTTCATGTTCACGTAATCTGGATCTTATTATGTGTTGTGTTATCTAAAATGTTCAAAAATTTTAAATTATTCTAATATAAATCATTTTCATGTATATTTGACTGGTTGTGAGGTGGATCTACTATGCAACTTGGGACTGCAGGACATTATTTAGAGGACAATTATGTTGTTCGTGGTTTTTGGATGCACTCGGAATACTTTTGTTCTAGGTTCTTCTATCAGAGATATTTTGACTTTACTTTTCATGATTACCTCTACTAGAAATATTCAGCATGCATTTTCATGCAAGACTTTGTTTTGTATTTTTAAGTTTTTTTTTTTTCCCCCTCACTACCAGTGCCCCCTTTCATGCAGAATGTTTTGAGCGAAGCATGTGATATTTAGGTTATCCTTGTATTGTCTAATGCTTGTATAATCTTCATCCTCCTCCACTCCTCCTTGCTATTTCACTGAGATTAATTACTTTGCAGTATGCTCATAGAAAATGTGTTCAGCACTGGTGCAATGAGAAGGGAGATATTACTTGTGAAATCTGTCATCAGGTATGTGATCAGACATTTTACGTGACCTTGTTTCTTTTCATATTTTAGCTTTAGCTCTTGCGCGAACACTGGTATCTCCCAACTCT
>JAPKLW010000156.1:761108-809605 GCA_026898455.1 Plectranthus barbatus | reverse complement strand
ATATTTTAGCTTTAGCTCTTGCGCGAACACTGGTATCTCCCAACTCTAAAAAATATGCAGTGTATTTATGCGAGCAGTTAGTTCTAACTTGTAATTTTTTTTATTATCAATCAGACATCCTCAAGGTGCTAGTTATAGATGCTCATACACACACACACACACACATATAACGAGTGCTTTTTAAGGTAATAGTTCTAACATATAGATGTCCTAGTTCGGTTTTGTGTAGAACAATAGGCATTTGAAGCATTTCTCCTCAGAGCACGATCTGAAAATATATCAACTCCTCCTTTGATGTGCATATAGTCTCATGTAATGAAAAAATTATATATCTCACAAGAAGGAAGAATTTTGCTTGTGGTATTTGGATTTATTATTCCTGCTGAATGTGATACTTTATAATCCAACAGATTAACGTAGTCTGCATGCAGAACTGGTCACAGAGTATTCTCTAAGCATATCATCTAGTTTGCTTGCCTGATATTAAGAAGTGCATTGATAGATAATTTCCGCTGCTGATGTTTTAGCTTGTATTTGGGATATGGTATGACACGATCTTTAATTTGTTGTGCAGCAATATCAGCCTGGTTATACTGCTATACCACGTCCTCAATCTGATGAAACTGCCATTGATATAGGGTAAATTTTTAAATCTTAAATTTGCTAAAAAGTTTCTTGATTTGGTTCAGAAGCGAGAGAAATGTTACAAATTGTGGGATCAAACACTGTCCGTCTTATTGTTATTTTCATGTGATTACTAGTGTGGTTTAGTTATGATTTGGTTATTTTGATCTCTTTCCAGAGGAGTATGGCAAATCTCTGGTACACCACTTGACATGCATGATCCTCGTCTTCTAGCAATTGCAGAGGCTGAGCGTCAATTTTTTGATGCCGACTATGATGATTATAACAGTGCTAACAGCAGTGGTGCTGCCTTTTGCCGTTCAGCTGCTCTAATTGTAAGCTTTTACTGCTGTTATTATTTAATAATTAATACAGTGCCACACTTGACTGGTAATAAAATGGAAATAACATGCTTGCTCTCGCATCATACAAGTTTAAAACTCGTCTTTTTATCCTCCCCTTGGGATATATAGGCGTATTTAAATCCTAATTCAGCCATGAACCGTTTTTCCACTATAAACTGCTGTATTTTCTTCTACAAAAAATGTCATAGCATCTTCAATGTGTGTCACATTATAGATTTTATAGAACTTGCTGTGAATAAATAACATTGCACCAGACAAGTCCGCATTCGCATTCGATTAGATATTAATGGGAATGTTTGATTGGCAGTTAATGGCTCTTCTGCTACTGAGACACGCACTGTCCATCACTGATGATGGGGATGGAGATGGGGATGATGATGCATCAACATTCTTATCTGTAAGTCATCGAATCCTACATGTAATGCTGTCGACCCATTTTTTTACTGAACAACCCGTACATGCAGCTATTCTTGCTTCGTGCTGTCGGCTTTCTTTTGCCCTGCTACATAATGATCTGGGCCATAAGCATCTTGCAACGAAGGAGGCAAAGACAGGTAGATGTGTGTTTTACTGTGTTCGAAGTTTGATCGCTTTCTTACACATGTTGCAAATGGTGGAGCAGGAGGCTGCTGCACTGGCGGCGGCACAGTTTGCAATCGTGGTTCAATCAGCTCAGAGTAGAGGCCTCCTGGTAGCTGCAGCAGCTGCACCGGCAGCAACTCCTCAGGCTGCGGCGCCTCAGCCGGAGCCGGAACACGTTTGATGGAATGGAGGGGGGTGTTGGCCAGTTTCTTGAGTTCTCAACCAGACATGGCTGTGTGTGGATGGAGAGGAGAGCATCTATCTCAGGAAGTGTACTTTACTTAAGTGTAATGTAATAATATGTGTTTGATTCTTTATTTCATCCATTATGTCTGTCTCTATGCTATCACATCATCCAACCCATCCATCCATTTCTCATATTTTATTTTTTTAAAAAGAGCAAAATATTTATATTCTTATTTTTTTATTAATAAAAGTTGATCTAATGGGTGATAGACAAACCATTTGTATTGTCCTATTTTGGGTAGGCCTGGTAATTTTTGGTACGATACAAAATTTTGTTAAACTTTAATATGAATTTGACGTACACATAAATTACGAGTTTTATATTTAGGGATAAAAATTATTGATACGACATGATAATACAAATATGATAACTTTTGTGTGTATGACGATGTAAAACGTATAAATTTTCATCCTTAACTTTTGTGTGTAGGTTGAGAAAATGCTTACTTATATTTAATTGTTCAGGGTTCAATGTTAAATAGAAATATTTAAGAGTTAAGTGGGGTGTGTTTTGAATTAATTGGTTATGTAAAAAAGGAAAAAAAAAAAATTGGGAAACAATGCAAAACTATAACGGAACCAAATGATTAATTTGATATGACGGGTCGGGCAGATTCAACCTCCTGTAGTTTTTAAGGCCACAAAAACCTTATCCTTTATGTAATCATATTAAGTCTGCAAAATTAAATATATGTACAATAAATAATAACCGATTTTATTAAAATTATACTACCTCCGTCCCGGATCATTAGTCTTGTTTCATTCCGGCACAGATACCAATGCGAGTGAGATAGAGGAAATTAGTATTTTATTAATGAGTGTGTATTAATTTTCCATTTTAGGAAAGCAAGACTAATGTTTGGGACGGACGAAAAAGGAAAACAGGACTAATGTTATGGGACGGAGGGAGTATATGTTACTTTTTTTAAAATATTATATTATTACTAATTTATTTTATTAACTAATTTTTAAATAATAATTTATTCTATATGGTAATATATTTTTGTAAGCTTTTTAATTGATTTATTATTTTTATTTTTTAGATATATATATATATAGAGGAGGGATCATGTAAAAAAAAAAAATCTCCGTGTGAGAAAAAAGAATGAATTATGTCCATCAGATCTAAAAAAAATCAATGGTTGATATTGAATCAAGCAACAACTTAAATGCAATCAAGCAACAAAATAATCAAGCAACAACTAAAGCACAATCAAACAACATTGCAATCAAGCAACGACCTGAATACAATCAAGCAATGCCGTGAATGCAATCAAATAGTATCTTTCTCACTTTCTCACGTTAAGAGTTTTCTCACTGGATCCGCTCCCTATATAGTCGGACTTATAAGTAGGAAATAACTTATATTATAATTATATTAATATATAATAGTGATAAATAAAAATTAATGTATTTTAGAAAAAAAGTTTAAAGTTTAATTTGCGATTAGGCGCGCGTATTTAAATTCTAGAAACCAATGCTGATACTGATGAATTCCTAGTAGTCAATTTCAGCTCCTTTATCTTCATTTCAATTCTTCCAAAATATGACAAAGCTTCAAAGAATTGTTTGCTTTCTCCCCTCCTCACTCCTTAGCTGCTGCTGCTGCTGTTCTTCTCCCGTGACCGTCACCGGTGAGTTTACATGTATTTGCGCGTCATATATTCGCCCCTATTTGGGAGTATATTTGTTTATTTTTTACTGATTTGCTTTATTTATATGAATTGGGGATTTTGTTAACCTTCTTCTTTCATTACTGTACGTCTTTTTCGTTTAATAACTTTCTCAATATTTCCGTACCTCTGCGTTTTGTTTTCTTCGAAGTCTAGATGATGTACTTGTGGTGTTTTTAATTAGTTCATACCTAAGAATGGACCACAAGGGTCAAAGCGAAAAGTTTGCTTGACCAGTCTTTGATGATCTTATCGAGTGTTTCTGATCCGTTCATGTTATGTTAAAACTCACAGCCATGCTTCTACTCCTCCAATTATTATATTTTCAGTTCGAGGAGGATGGCTATGAGGAATGCGGATTCCGAGTCACCAAACTCGCTTAGGTCAAGGTTATTGATAAAATGCTTGTATCATGAATTACTCAAATGTGGTTAAATTGATTCATTATCATGTTCAAGGATGCGGTTTGCTATGTTTTATTTTCCATTTTTGTCGTATAATGCCATCACAATAAGTTATACTTTTGTTATTGCGTATCAGCATAGGAAAAATGGAAGAAGAGCTTTGCAAACCTCTTAGAGATTATTGCTTGTCAATAATATGTCTCCATGTTGGGTTTCGTAGCCGAGACTTCACTAGTGAAATGACTTAATGTTTTCTTTCTACTGTTTGTTAATTGATTCTTTTAATATGATATCTGCTTTCATTAGAAGCTACTATCCAGTAAATTCTAGTTTACGATTTCCTTGGATATTGCATTTATTGTTTTTTTATTTTTTTAACTCTATGAGCATTGAGTAGTTGAGTACCTCTCTGCTCTTTCATAACATTCTTTTTCTTTTTTTTTGCTTTCATATGATATTGAAATGATGTTGTGCATTTAAACTTTATGCACTCATAGCACGTGTAAAACAAAATCTTATTCTAAGATGTAAAACTAGTTTGTGAGAATGTTGAGATTTGGACTCATCTCCTTTTATGATGGATTGCTTAGTGGTCTAAGAACTATCTAGCTGATTGTGCAGAGGGGTACAGTTGCATATTGTATTAATGCCTTCTTTATTGTTTCAAGTTATGATGGATTGCTTAGTGGTCCTATACTTTCTTTGAGAACTCTTTTCTGTTGCTATTTGCCAGAGATGGGAGGAAGAAAGTTGGAAAAAAGCACAAGTAAAAATTATATGATCAATCTCTTTGGTTTTGGTTTGTCAGCTACGATATTCTTCTTCATTGGTTATTTCAACCAAGCCCGCATGCTAAGAATATGTTTTTCTAATTGCTGGAATTTGATAGTATCTCTATGGTCTCAGATTATCAGGAAGAGTTGCTCTGGTAACCGGAGGTGCCAGTGGCATTGGCGAGAGCATTGTGCTTCTGCTTCTTAAACATGGTGCAAAAGTTTGTGTAGCTGATATTCAAGATGAACAGGGCCAGCATCTCTGTGAAACCCTTGGTGGCATCTCAGACATTGCCTATAGCCACTGTGATGTGACAGTTGAAGATGATGTCAAGCATGCAGTTGACTTCACCTTTGGCAAGTTCGGTACTCTCGACATAATGGTGAACAACGCTGGGGTAGCTGGCCCACCCTGTCCTGATATCCGAGATTTTGAACTCTCAACATTTGAGAAGGTCTTCGATGTAAACGTGAAGGGTGTTTTCATTGGAATGAAGCATGCGGCTCGCATAATGATTCCAGCCAAGAAAGGATCGATAGTATCTCTCTGCAGCGTGGCAAGCGCAGTTGGTGGTGTTGGCCCTCACGCCTACACGGGGTCCAAGCATGCTGTTTTGGGGCTGACCAAGAGTGTTGCAGCTGAGCTAGGAAAACATGGCATACGCGTAAATTGCGTCTCACCTTACGCTGTTCCAACAAGCTTGGCACTGGCTCATTTGCACGAGGATGAGAGGACTGAGGATGCGTGGGATGGTTTCCGTAGATTCGTAGCTGCTAATGCTAACTTGCAGGGCGTGGAGTTGACGGCAGAGGATGTGGCCAATGCTGTCGTGTTCTTGGCCAGCGACGAGGCAAGGTACATAAGCGGCATGAATCTCATGGTCGACGGGGGCTTCACATCTACAAACCACTCCCTGCGGGTATTCAGATGAAGATGATTTCTGTTGTGATCCATGCTATGCTTTGCAAAAGTTAAAATACTATGGCTGTTTCTAAAGACTTCAAATTTGTAGTATACATTTCTAGGGGATTGTTTTATGCATTTGTATTATAATCATTTTAAAATAATTGTATATTTTTAAAAAAATAATAAATTCAATCGCCACTTGGTAGTGACTCACTTTATACATGTGTTAGTGAAATAGTTGAGATATGATATGTTAGGAATTAAGTTGTGATTGGTTCCTTTTATGTGTGTTTTAATGTATTAAAATACCACCAGTTTAGAGTATCACTAGCATAGATTAATTTGAACTTATAAAGTCCTGTTTAGGAGTTTATTGAATTGTAAAGGAGTTGTTCGCACTAAATTTGGGAGAAAATTGCCTGCAAGCTGAGAGTTCCAGAAGCTGACAATAACTAGGAAGCATCATTTGAAGAAATTTGCCAGCAAACTGTCACAAGTAAATATGAATCTCATGCTCGCAAATAGAGACAAGGAGAACAAGACAAACGTATTCTTTTCAAGCCCAGACTTTAAGCAAAGGGAACTTAAAGACTGCAGATCCTTAAAGCTTGTTTGTCTAAGGAATCAACCAGCAAACAATCATCGGACTCGTTCAGAGCCGTTCTTATTGAGATATATGATTCAGCTGTAGAGATTTGGTGTGTATCTTGGAGATATGAAGTTGATATTCATGCAGATATGTAGATATTTTGTTTCCAATTTTTTAGGTTTTATTTTTGCATGTATATTCTTTCTATCTGTATTTCTCACAATCAGGTTCGTGCATATATTTGCTTGTATTTTTCGTTCTCTGTAATTCAATAAAAATACATATTCAAAGCAATCTTTTCATGGTACCAGAGCAGTACCCAATCCTACAATAAGCTTCCGTGTGTTTTTTGTCAACCCGCATCGACCATGGCAAGCGACGATAAAGTGGGAGTTCACATTGGGCCGTCGGACAATCCAAACCACGTATTTGTTTCTGATCTCCTCAATGATAGAAATTATGGAGATTGATTTAAGGAGATAAACAATTGCCTACTTGCGAAGAACAAGTTCGGTTTCGTCGATGGCTCGATACCTCTGCTAGACAAAACATCGGTAGACATTCTCTTGTGGAAACATTGTATTGCTATGGTAAAGGGCTGGCTAACGGTAGCCATGGACAAATAAATTAAGAACAACGTCAAGCACACCAAAACGACACAAGAAATCTGGAAGAATCTTGAAGAACGTTTTGGGAAAGAAAGCGCTCCTAAGGTGTATGAATTAAAGAGTAATCTAACTTTTACCCGACAAGAAAGAATGTCTGTTTCAGCTTATTACACCAAGTTGAAAGGTATATGGGACAAGATCGATGTTGTTAATGTTACTCCGGCGTGCACTTGTGGTAAGTGCACATGTGAGATGCCAAAGAAATTTGTAGAGAAGATGGAGAAGGGGCGAATTTTTGAATTCCTAATGGGTCTTGATGACACTTTCGATACCATTAAGAGCCAAGGTTAAGCATATACTTCCAACTTTGAGAACCATCTATCATCTTGTTGCAGAAGATGAACAACAAAGATTAATCACCAGTTCAAAGAAACTGACTATCGATGTGCTGCTTTTCAAGTGCAATGGTAAGGAAATTTTGAAAAATGAGAAAACAACAGAGATTTTGGAAAAACCCCTCTATAATGTGGAAATTATGGAAAGCTTTGGCATACCATCAAAATGTGTTACTACCTGGAGACAAGGAAATGCGGCAAGCCATGGAAAAAGGAAGGAGGCAGATTTTTGAAGAAACAACAACCAATGCATAGAGTTGCACACGTTGACACCAATGATGCGGGAGAGACTAGCATGATGCGGGGATTCACCAACGAGCAGCTAACTCAGTTAAGGGATCTCCTCAATACAATGGTGGAAGTTCAACATCTATTCCTTCAATCAACATGGCAGGTGATGCAATTTTCACATGCCGTGGATCATAGATTCGGATGCCATCGAGGATATCACACATGATGTGAATCTTATTCAGCCCTCTATGAGCATCAATGCTGGCCCTTGATGAGTTCATATTTTCACTCATATTTGGTTTGACTAATTAGTATTTTGATATGTTTTAGTTTATTTACTTTGTTTTTGTTGCATGAGTCTATCTAGAGTGGTTTTATGCTTGACATGGTAAGATTTTGCAGGTTTGAGGACAAATTTATTGAAAACTCGTACCGAAAGTAGTTGATATTTAAATAAACAGTCACGAATTCTTCCACACATGGAATTTGAGCTAATGGAGCATGACAATAGAAAGATCTTTGAATTAGCTTTCCAATGCAGTTGGAATCGGGTGATTCGGAGTTCGGGAGCAAAAGTTATGGCCAAAACCATGAGACTGCGCAGAAGAGGTCGACGGGAGAGATTTCTGGCGACATGAAACCTTCTTGTCGACCGTCACACTGCATATCAGTCGACATACGAAACAATTCTGGAAGGAAACATGATTTTCTTGATTTTTTGGGCAAGATTTTGTTGAAATAAAAGATATACATCAACTTGGAATCCTTGAAGACCCAAAAAGGAAGATATATGTAAAATTGGATATTAAGATTAAGATTTACATAAAATCTAATCTTATTCCTTATAGGATTCTGCCATGTAAAGCCTACACAAACTTTATAAATACCCATCTAGAATATATTATTCATTGGACCTCCCTTTGGGGACTTAGTCCCACAATCTTTTCTTCTCCTTAATTTCTGTAGTATTTTAGTCTTTAGTTTTTATTTTAGTACTTTGATTTATGCACTTTAGAATTCATCTTTTACTTTATTTATGCAATTTAGTTTTTATTTAATTATGTCTAGTTAATTTTCCTAGCAGATTCTAGGGATTGTACAACTGTTTTGGATGCATGCTTGATTAACTAATTCACTGCTGATGGTTTGTGATTCTTGTTTATTTTTCATAATTCTAAATTAATTGAAGGACCGAGAAGTGAAAATTTATTTAGATGTCTAGCTATTGATAGAAGGACCGAGAGGTGAATATTGATAGTGGGATGAGGAATGCATGATGCGATCTGTACTGTCGGACCAAGAAGTACTAGATTGTAGGGATTTAAATTTGTTGATCTTAAGAGATTGATTAATAGGTGTTCTTGAGACCTAGAGGAGATAGACACTTATTATTAATCTAGTTATTATTTGCCGGACCAAGGAAATTATAACACTTTTCTGATATCTCACCTGTTGCATGAATATGATTGATTATTTATTTGCATGTTATCCAGAATAGAAGTTCAACCCTAAGATATTTATTATCCCTTATTTGCTTCAAATCTTTATTTTTATTTTCAAAACCCAAAATCTCTTTTCTGATTGGTCAAACAATTTATCCAAAAATTATGTTTTAGTACACAAGTTTATTTCCCAACATCATTCTCTGTGGGTTCGACATCCGAGTTATGAATCTATTTGGTATTAGATAGAGTTTGATCCTATTACTAGTTTGTTTTGAGGATTGCTGGATTGAGTTTTATTTGCTCAAACAATGAACTAAGAACTATGGCTAGTGCATGGGATAATCTCGTTATTCTTTTCCTTATGGGTTTGTCAACTTATGGTTTTATAAATTTATTTGGCCATTGTATACCCCTCCTGTTAAAATTCCAAATGGAGACAAAGCATTTGTCATCGGCGTTGGAAGCATAAAACTCCCTAATGGTTTAACTGTAGTTCATGTTCTACACGTGCCTAGCATTGAATGCAATCTTTTTTTTGTTAGTAGGCTGGCAAAAGATTTCAATTGTGCTATGATTTTTCTTCCGAATTGTTGTGTTATGCAGGATTTGGCCTCAAAGAGCCTGATTGGAGTGGGTAAACAATGCAATGGTCTCTACCTGGTGGAGCCTATATCTGATATTCGGCATGCTTTCTCTGTTGTCGTTGATGCAGTTACATGGCATAGGAGGTTGGGACATGCATCAAAGGTTAAGCTCCAAGACATGTGTAAAGTTGATGATTATAAAGTCTGTGAGTCTTGCATGAGGGAAAAACAAACTAGGTCTTGTTTTCCTGTTAGTTCTATACAAACTTTGGATTATTTTGAGTTAATTCATTGTGACATCTGGGGAGGTTATAAAACTGCTTCTTTTACCAGTGCTTATTATTTCCTTACCATCGTTGATGATTATAGTAGAGAAAAATGGGTTTACTTGATGAAATTTAAATCTAAAGTGTGCTAATACCTCAAATTGTTTTGTAACATGGTGAAAACTCAATTTGGAAGAGAGGTTAAACGCATTAGGACAGATAACAGGGGTGGATTTCAATCTCAAGAAATGATGGATTATTATATGGAAAATGGTATACTACTTGAGACTTCCTGTGTTCACACACCACAACAAAACGAGGTTGTTGAACGTAGGCATAGATATACTCTTGAGATTGCTAGAGCTTTGAGATTTCAAGCCAATTTACCGATTCGTTTTTTGGGGGAATGCATATTAACAGTAGTGTACATTATCAATAGACTTCCTTCTAAGGTGATACAAAACCGAACGCCATATGAAGTTTTGCTGAGAAAGAAACCCACCTATGAAAATCTAAGGGTTTTTTATGCCTAGTATATGCAAAAGACACAAATAAGGGAATAGATAAATATGGTGAAAGGGCCGGGGAGACCTTGTGTTTTTGTTCATGGATGTCAAAAGGGTACAAAGTTTATGATTTAAGAAGCTACAAGATTTTTGTCTCTAGAGATGTTAAGTTTTTTGAGAATATATTCCCGTATGCATTTCTAGAAGAAGAGGAAGGCAGGGTTTCAAGGAATAAAATCAATAATGAAGAGAACAATGACATAAATGTTAAAGTTCTCAATAGAGATACAAGGGAAGAAGAAACAGGTACAGTAGCTGAAGAAGTCACAAGCGATGTTCCAGATTTAAACATAAGACAGAGTGAGAGAGTGCGACGACAACTGGTTTATCTAAAGGATTATAGTGTTGATCAACCAAGCTCCACATACCATGCTTAACCCACTTCCAATGCGGGATCTTCGACGATACATCCTATAACCAACTTTATTACTTATGATAAAATTTCTAGAGGTCACAAATGTTTTCTTGCAGCCATTGATAAGAATGACAAACCAAGATCTTATTCAGAGGTTGTGAAAATGAATGAATGGAGAATGGTGATGAAAAAAGAAATTGAGGATTTGGAAGCAAATGGTACTTGGGAGTTAGTTGAGCTACCCGCCAAAAAATCCACCATAGACTCAAAATGGGTATACAAGATAAAGTATAAAGCCACATGAGAAATAGAAAGATATAAGGCTCGTCTCGTCGCCAGCGGATTCACTCAAGTACCGGGGATTGACTTACATGAGACTTTTTCTCCAATGGCTAAACTTGTTATTCTTAGGTGTCTCCTTGCTGTTGGGATAAAGAAAAATTAGATTATACACTATTAGATGTCAATAATGCTTTCCTTCATGGTAATTTGCATGAAAATGTCTATGTTGGGATTATATACTAAACCCTGGAGATAATTTAATTATGTCTAATTGTCATAAGCCAAATTAATTAATGAATGTCCGGAACCTTAAATATGTGGATCATTCAAGTTTAATGCAACCTGTTCCAAATTACGTGGTAATAAATGAGTGAGTCAGCATTGTTACCGTGGTGAAGGTTAAAATAATATTTTATTAATGAATTATGTTCTGGGTTGGACATAGAATTAATTAATAAAGAGGGCTCACTTTATTATTTGCATTTGGTCCCTAGTCTGACCCACAAAATGCTCAAAGCCCATTAGGGTTAAGGTTTGCATACCCTAGCACTATAAAATTCTTCTCTCTATCAGATCTACACACACAACTATGTGAAATTAATATTCAACATAGAATATTGAGAGAAAAGAGAGAGAGGGACGATGGCTATCTGTGGGAGGAAGTGATCGATTCCTCCGGATCTCTGATTCAACTCGGTAGCGTATCCTCACCAGATTTCCGAGGAGCAAGGGAACAGATCATAAGATCAGCTTTGTTGGAACAAGATAGCTTGGATCGATCCCATATCAAAATCTACTCCATTGTCGCCATCTCTGATCTAGATCTGTAGATCAGTCGTCGGAGTTCAGGTATTCCATAGATCCATCCTTTGCAATTAAATATTAGGAGCATGCATAGGGATCGCCGGTGCCGGCGGCGGGAAATGGAAGGCAGCGGAATTAGCGGCAATCGCAGCATGAAAATGGCTGCACGCAAGAATCTCGCGATTCTGTCTGCGTGTGGGCTGATTTTGCGCGTCGATTGGTGGCTATTTTGGGTCGTATCCACAATTCTAACGATTTGATCTGACTTTCCATACTTAGGGCTTCAATTCCCAGTAGGTTTTGGAGGTTGATGATCGATAATGTCAGTTGATAACTGCAGTAAAGCGGTTAAGCAAATAATATTTTTACACCCAAGGGTGGTCGATCCCACAGGGACTGTGCAACGATAAATCCAAAGTACTAGTTATAATTCTTAGAACATAAAAGTTTGAGGAATTTGAAGAAGGGGTTTTGTTTGGTAAATTAAAGATAACAATGCAGAAAATAAAGGGTTTTGAAAACAATTAAAGAAAGCACAGATCATAGGGCAGATAATCTAATCATCAACATGCAAATATCAATCAACTCAGCAATGGGGAAAACATAGATTTTTGTGGATGAAATTCCTTGGTCAGGCAATTAAATCCTAGATTATTAATTAGTGAGTATCTCCTCTCGGTCTCAAGAACACCAAATTAATCAATCTCATAATTATCTAATTATTCCTATGTAGGTTTCTTCCTTTTGAGACAGAAAACAAACACAATTAATTCTCTCTTCCTGTTAATAATTTTCATCTCTCGATCCATCAATTATTAACTATAAACCTAGATCTCAATTCACCTCTCGGTCCTTCTTTTAATCTAGATTATAAAATTAAATTAGAGAATTAAACCATGCTTCAAGAGTTGATATCAATTAAACATGCATCAGAAAAGAAATCATAACCCTAGAACCTGTTTAGGGTTCTAGCCACAAATCATGACTAGAAAACAAAGAAACATTTAATTAATTAACTTACAAATAAAATAGGAACCTTCAATGTCTTGAAAAACTCCAAAGCTCAATTATTCTAAGTGTAATAATGCATAAAGGAAGTCTGAAATTCGTGCCTAAGAGTTCATATTTATAGAGGGGGAAAAATACCTAATTTGAGTATTGGGTAAAAATAGCAAAAACTGCCAAAACAGGCCCAAAATAGCTTTTTCGGGCTTCTGTGTCGATCGAAACAAATCCTGTCGGTCGACAGGAATGTTTTGACCTCTGTTTTGGTCGACACAAATCCTGTCTCTCGACACAGAAACATCTGTATGTGCAGTCT
This sequence comes from Plectranthus barbatus, assembly GCA_026898455.1. Lineage (NCBI taxonomy): Eukaryota > Viridiplantae > Streptophyta > Magnoliopsida > Lamiales > Lamiaceae > Plectranthus > Plectranthus barbatus. The sequence goes on along the minus strand of JAPKLW010000156.1, from coordinate 796,585 downwards.
CACGGTTTTGGCCATAACTTCCTCTCCCGAACTCCGATTGACCCGATTCCAGTTGCGTTGGAAAGCTAATTCAAAGATCTTTCCATCCATGTGCTCCATTAGCTCAGATTCCATATGTGGAAGAAGTCTTGACTGTTCCTTTGAACATCATCTGCTTTCGGTACGGGTTTTCAATGAATTTGGCCTAAAACCTGGAAAAATCACCCATCAAAGGCATAACACCCTCTAAAGTAGACTCATGCACAGAAATAAGTAAAAACATAATATAAAACACTTGAAACAATGGAGAAAAATATAGATAAGTGAGTATAAATATGAGCTTATCATCGGTGCAATGGGCCAACGAAGTCAGCCCAGCCGCCATAAAACCCTAATTTTCTGGGTTGACATCATGTAGGTGGACGTTTTTTCGTGGTCATTCGGAGGCCTTCCATTTATGGATTTCCAGTACCGATGACATGGAATTATAGTCGAAACCTAGGGATTAAAGGCCAAATAGATTACCGGCATGATTGTCGTTGGAATCGATGGGAACGAAGGTGAGAAAAGTGTCCTATGCACTGGTTTTTCGCCCAGGCTGCTCAACTAGCCATTTTCTTCGGCCAATTGGCGGCTATTCGAGCGTGAATCTCCGGTGCCGTTGGTTGGAGATGGAAGTCCAAACTTTGGTCTTCAAAGCCCATTAAGTTTCGGCCGTTGACTGTGCGTCGTTTGGTAGCAACGGTGGCTCGAAAAAGGTCATTTGCAGTAAATTCAAAAGCCCAAATTTTGAATTGTTCGAGGCCCGGATCCGATTCGAAGGCCTATTTGAAGAGATATATATCAAATATTCATGTAATAGAATAGGTAGATATGCAGATACACATCTTGGAGCCACGAGGACATTTTATTTGTTCTTGCATGATGTGTGTTTCTTTTCTAAGCATGTTGTATGTTTTACATGTTAGGAGCATGCTAGGCTCTATTTAATTCTTAATTGCATGCTGTCAAAAACCTTCAACTTAAAATGACTAAGTGAGTTAAAATAAATTTTAATTAATTTATTTAGGACTCCACAATTGGTCTTATAAGTGATTGTGGATGTTGTTCGCGGGACCCTGGGAGTCTCCCCCTAGAGGATACAACATTCACTGGTTCACTGGATAAGATTTCTAATAAAAATGAGTTTTATTTTTATATGAAGTGCGTGGCACTCGCGGGACCCTGGGAGTCTCCCCCTAGAGGATGTGTCATTCACGGTTCATTGGTAAAGATTTAATTTAAGATAACCTTAAGAAATTATTTGCAAGAGATGTAAAGTCCTAACTGTAAGGTCATCAATTGTAAAATGATTTTCTTCATTGGTTAAATTGTGGTCATCACTTAGATGTGGATTTCTACATAACTCCCCAACGGAGTCCCTGTTTTAATTCACATGGCCTGTCATATGGTCCGACTATTAATTCCATTCGTCATAAAGTAGAGGTTGACGTGATATTGGAATTAAAGATAGTTTATCTGGTCAATGGATATGTGTGTAAACGTCCACCCACCGTGACTTGCATATATATTTGTTGGGTTGTTGGAGGTTGCATTAAACATTGGTTTTGAAGGTTTCCATGTTTTATGCTTCAATTAATGTGATTTGAATGCTTACGTGTTTGCATTTAATTTATTTCAGTTATCATGTCGTTTAATCTGCTTATGACTGTTCTCTATCATAACAAGCTTATTGGTTCAATTTGTTTGGATTGGAAATAAATCTGGATATAGTACTGGTTGCTAAAGAGTACTTATTTGTACTCAAGACAGCTACTCGAGGTCTCTTGAAACCTTAATTCCATTTGAAAGTAATCATGGGCAAGAAATAGTACTCTGTTGCTGAGTTTCTTACTGGCTTGATTACAGTGGAGGATCTCACGGGTAAGAGATCACTGGCTCTGGTTTCTTTTGAAGCATCATCTTCTTTGTGTAATGACGGTTAGAAGAAGAAGCCACAAAAGGAAAAGAACAGTGGGAGTAGTGGGAGCAAATAAGTAATACTTTCTGGTAGTATGACACTTTTTGGTGGTGTCGTGAAACTAAAGGGAAAGTGTTACACATGCAACCAGTCTGAGTAATACAGATATAATTGTCCCCTCTTAATGAAGGGTATCTCGTGTACATCTTCTATTTTAGTTGTTGAAACATGTCTTGTGGCTTGTTTTACTATCTCTTGGATAGTAGATACTGGTGCCATTGATCATGTTTGTTTTAGTCTGCATGGTTTCATGCAGACAAGACAACTAATGAAGGCGAGATAACTGTAAGCTTGGTAGATGCTGTTAGAGTGGTGGTTGTTGCAGTGGGAGATATACACTTAATCTTTTTCGGATTGTGTTATAGCATTAAAGGATGTTTTAAACATGCCTAGTTTTCGAAAGAATTTAATTTTAGTTTTGAAACTGTTTCTGGATGGATATTCTGTTATTTTTAATAACGATGATGTTATTATGAGAAATAACTCTTTTATCTATTCTGGCATGTTAGAAAACTCCTTATATACTATTGCTTGTGTATATCGTTCTGCAACTAAGACTCATGCATATTCATCGTTTAAAAGAATAGTTTCTTCTATGTTGAATCAAACATATATTTGGCATCTAAGACCGAGTCATGTTAATCTGACTAGGATCCAAAGACTGATAAATAATGGATCATTGGAGTCTCTCCAAGTTGAACCATCCTCAGTCTGCGAATCCTGATTGGAGGGTAACATGACATTGAGGCCTTTTTATGGCTAAAGGTTTAAAGCCAATGATATGTTGAAAATAATTCAATCTAATTTGTGTGGGCCTATGTCTATTCAAGCAAGAGGTGGTTTTGAGTATTTCGTGACTTTCACGGATGATTACTCAAAGTTTGGATACATTTACTTGATCCGCCGCAAGTCTGAATGCTTTGACAAGTTCAAAGAATTTAAGACTGGAGTGGTGAATCGAAAAGGTAAAAGTATCAAGTCACTACAATTTGATTACAGTTTCTAAAACCTCAGTGCTGAATTTAGGCAATACATATTGGATAACGAGATTACATCTCAACTGTCTACGCGTGATTTTTCGCAACGAGGTGGCGTAGAAGAGAGAAGAAACATAATTCTTTTTGGAGATGGTGAGGTCGATGATGAATTATGCCATTTTGCCTACTTTATTTTAGGGTTATGCCTTGGAAACAACGGCGTATCTTCTGAAATTAGTACCTTATAAATTGACTCTAAAGACACCAATAGAATTGTGTACTTGGCGAAAGCCTTGGTTAAAACCATATTCTGGTTTGGGTTGCCCAACATATATGTTGGATAAGGAAGTCGATAAGTTGGTACCTTGAATGGAAGTACGGTTGTTTAAAGGGTACTAAAGACGGTAACTTTTATAGTCCTAAAGAATCAGAGGGTGGTGGCTAATACTAACGCCCGATTCTTGGAGAAAGACTATATAAGCAGCATAAATCCAAGAGAGTGTTCATTCTTAGTAAGTTGAGAGGAGACAATTGTACACCGAGTGTACTAAGTGTTATACCACAAGAGACTGCACAACGTGTTGACTCTGGTGTACCTACACAGGTACTGCCTTGTTGTAGTGGGAGAGTTTTTCAATCTAATCGTTTCATGGATATAGGAGAGTCTTCGAACTTGATCCACATTGTTGTACATGAAGCGAACGATCCCTGAACTTACAAAGAGGCAGTCCAAGATGTAGATGCGATGTCTTGGCATAAGTCTATGGATTCTGAGATTGAATCTGTAGATACTATGGATGGGTACGACCTTCAGACCTTCCTAAAGGCAATATAGTCGTTGGGTGTTAGTGGGTCTATAAGTGTAAGAGAAGATCTGATCTAAAGGTCATCGCCTTTAAAGCATGGTTGGTGGCGAAGGGATTCACTCAATTAGAGAGAATCAATTATGATAATAATTTCTCACCTGTAGTCGTGCTAAAGTCGATCTGTATTCTCTTATCCATAGCAAATTAGATGGACTTTATGGTTTGGCAAATGGATGTTAGGACAGTTTTCCTTAATGGAAATCTGGATGAAGACATTTATATGCGGTAACCTGAAGGTTATGTAAGGAAATGCTAAGAGCATCTAGTTTAGAAGTTAAATAAGTTCTTTATGGACTTATACAAACTTCTAGATCTTGCAACATTCGTTTTGACGAGGCAATCAAATCCTTGGATTTGAAAATTTTCAAGATGAAAGTTGTGTGTACAAAAATGAGCAATGGAAACGTGGTGGTATTCTTTGTACTGTACGTAGACGATATCTTCTTATTGGAAACAACTTGAGGGTATTGTTGGATGTATAGGTGTGGCTGTCGAAACAGTAACAGATGAAGGATTTTGGAAATGCTATGTACATTCTTGGTATTTAGATCATTCATGATCAAAATAAGAGAATGTTGCATTTGTACCAAGCTTCCTACATCAACACTATTATTGTCCGGTTTAGCATACAAAACTTCAAGAAAGGATTTCTACCTTTGTGACATGGAGTTCCTCTATCTAAGGACACGTGTCCTAAAATGCCAGACAAGATAGAGGAGATTGCTAAGGTTCCTTAAGCTACGACAGTAGGAAGTCTTATGTATGCTATGTTCTGTACTAGACATGATATCTATTGTGCAGTTGGCATGGTGGCAAGATATCAATCTAACCCGGGTCTGGGGCACTGGACTGCGGTAAAATATGTTCTCAAGTATCTGAAAAGAACTCGAGATTATATGTTGGTTTACCTATTAGACAGTCTGACCCCTTTGGGTTAATCAGATTCAGATTTTTAAGCTAGATCGAGATATGAGAAAGTTAACCTCGGGTTATGTGTTTACCTTGGGAGGCGGAGCTTATTACATGGTTGCCTCGGAGGTTGCCAAAGAAGCTGTCTGGCTTAGAAGCTTCTTGTTGGACTTGGGGGTGATTACGAGTATGCTTAAGTGTATCACGACATATTGTGACAACACTGGTGCAGTAGCAAACTCGAAAGAACCTAGAGCCCATGTGGCAAGTAAACATATAGAGAGACAGTACCACATTTTACGAGATATCGTAAAGAGAGGTGACGTGGCTGTGGAAAATTTGTGTCGTTGTATAACCTGGTTGATCCTTTCACGAATACTTTGGAAACTTAGATCTTCAGAAAACACGTAAAGGGTCTTGGTTAAACGATACATTGCAGCTACATTTTAAGTCTAAGTGGGAGATTTGTAATGACATGGTGTATACTAAAAGTTTAGCTTTAGTATAAGTGAGAGATTGTTGGAGTATACTGTAAAGCGAACTTTTAAGCGAGCTTTGTCATGTACTTAATCTCCTGTAAATAACTGAAACAAACGTTATCACATTGATGCAATATCATGATTGCATGTATATCCACTTATCTTATATTGTAGACAATGTGGTGGGTGCGTCGTCCCACTGAAGATCGCATTGTTGGGTTCCTTATAAGATATAAAACGTATTCACAACTGAGATAGTTCTGGATAAACTATCGTTTTAGGTTGTAGTATAAACTTGAGATAACTAGTCTTGGTTATTAGTTTATGCTAGTGCGTGGTGTCGCATTGAATGGATCGCGGTGAGACGTGTTCTTCTGTTCTGACTCTATGAAGAACCAAGGTCTCGGTGACTTTGATAATTCTTAACCCTAGATGTGATATTTAGATATATATGCAAATGATTGTTCGTTACTTTGACTTACCATGGGTGAGAATCAAAATGATGATTCAATATGCTCCGTATCTTGGGTAACAACATTATTTGTATGTGTTTATATAGTCACATTAGGGCACCGTGTCCTGGACATCCAGGTTGATGACATCCCCTTAAGGAGTTCATAAGTTTTATCGTATTAAACCCTGCAGGTGGAATTTATTCCGATACGATAATAATGTTTAGCGGGTACTACTTAAGGATTAAGAGCTTTTAATTAATTAATGCTGTCAGAGCTTTTAATTAATTAATGAATGTGTGTTATCTTAAACACGGGGAATTAATTAAGTCAAATAGAAGCCCTGATTCATATCTAGATAGGATGGCTGTCTGGTTCGTGCATATATTTGCTTGTATTTCTCGTTCTCTGTAATTCAATGAAAATACATATTCAAAGCAATCTTTTCAGTTCTGACAAAGGCTGCAAGTCTACCTGCTACTGCCAGCAAAGGACGCAGACTTTTAGGAAAAGAAGACACCTTGATTAGATGGATTCCTCGTGTCTCACAACATCTCTAAATTCAAACCTCTCCAAACTGCTTATAAATAGAAAAACAATTTAAGAGGAGAAGGTTACAGACTATGAACATGAACGAAAGTACCGAAACTCTGCGAAATAAAAACTCAAAGCTTTCAATTCTTAGACTAAGTTATCAGCTTACCGTGCGCCAATTTTCAACCTCTATATTATCCTTGTGCATTTGCTTCAATATTTTTTTTTGGATGAAAACTGCTTTATTTACTTATTCGCCTGGATTTAAAACCTAGGTCTCTTTAAGTGTAGGAGTATAATTGAAAATCACCTAATTATAATTTTTCACTAAACAATTATTTTTAAAAAACACAAGCTGCTAACTAACAACTAACTTGTGAAGTGCAAACTTAAAGTTTAAAGTTTTCGTTGTGCATAATGGATACTTTAATTTGAGACCAATATAATAGTGACCTACTTGTGCACGTGTCAGTAATTTTGTCTCCACTGGTGACCCATCTCATTTTTAATTTACACTTTATTTTGTTTGGACCTATTAATAATTCACATAGACAAACGCGACCAATAATTTTTATGCACATTGTTTTATTTGTTTTGAAATGAAACTATCTTATTTCCCGCTTAAAATATTACATTGAAGTAATAGTTTTATAAACATAATCATTGTTTCCAAATAACATTTTAACTAAATATAATTATGACAATTACACTTCTCAAACTTTATTCTCGCTGCTCGCTGCCCCCTTTCCCTATAAGAAAAAAAAGCTGTCCCTTTCCCTATAAGAAAAAAAGAGCTCTGGTTTTCCCATTCCACCACTAGAAAATTCACAAAATTTATCATTAATATTTTTCAAAATATTTTCAGATTCTCGACGAGTAATGAATCAATTAGGATGGGCAAAGCAATAAAGAGTGAGATCAAAGAAAATATAAAATTGAAACATGAAACAGACTCAAAAAGAAAATATAAAATTAAAAATAATCGAGCAGCATCACAAAGTTGCATTACAAAAAAATCCATGTCTTGTGGCAACAAAATAAATATCAAGATACTAAGTTCCAACAACAAATTACAAACTGCATCGACAAAAAAATTACACAATATCAAGTTTGTTCATCAAACTCCTAATATTTATAATCATCAGTAGCAAGATTGATTAAGAATGAGGTGGTGTACTCCCATCAAGTACTTGAGAACTTTGGCTAGCACCTTCATGTTCTTGTTGTCTATACACATTAGTTCTCTTTGCTCCCGGAGGTCTTATGTAGATATTTCCTGATTCACCAATTAATACTCCATAACCCGTCCTTACCTACACATAAATGATGTATGAAAATGTTAAAAATGCATGATAATTTTACATAATAATTAAAAAGAATTTACCTCTCTCATCTCTCTTTGCTCTAAAATGCTTGTCCTTGGGGGTCTTCCAGCTTTCCTTTTAGGGAGTGCAGATACTTCTTGTTGGGGTGGAAGTTTTTTGCATGTTCTCACATTATGGCCAACTTCTTTTCATCTCTTACATGCAACTCTTACACCCTTATTTGAAAATTTATATTTTCCTTGTCTCTGTTCTTCATACACTTCTTTTCTCCTCTTTTTTTTTTTAGTCTTCCAGGTTGTCGTACAAAAAGGGGAGGAAGTATGGAAGGCTCATCCACAACCGGTCAATCTTTTGGCCCATAAATTGGACACAAACAATGTTTATAGGCATCAAGACAATTTGCTCTAAGGTAGAACTCATCTACATATTTCACTGGATCATCCCTAATATGTCTAATGCAAGCAAGACCATGAAAGCAAGGAATGCCTATCAAACTCCAAGATCTACAGCTGCATTCTTTTTTCACGAGATCTACAACCAACGTCTCATCAAAAGCATGCACTTCAAACTTATTGTTCATTGCAGGGTTAATAACACAAGACTTGACAAGCTTCTGTAACTTTCCCAACTTCTTGTTCACATTTGGGCACAACATATCTGAAGAAGCATTTAAAGTTCTCACAATCGCAGGCATTCTAGTCATCAATCTCTGGCGAATTTCCTCTAACATGTCAATTAATGGCTTATCCCTAGACTTAGGATATAACTATTAAAAGACTCACATATATTATTATCAATTATGTCCGTCTTAGTGTATGAGGAGACCAAAGACTTACAAAATTTCCTGGGTTCTTTATCCATGAATTGTTCATATCCCTTCTGTGACTCATCTTTCAACAAATTCATCCTGATGTTGAACTCAGTCTCATTTGTGCACTTCACTGCTCCCCAAGACAAAGTTTTCAATTTAGGGCCTGGAAATTGTTTCTTCCAGTTGGCATATATATGCCTTGCACAATGTCTATGCTCGGCATTAGGAGTCAACTTCAGGATGCCATTGATGATACCCTGCAAAATATATAATTAAATAATTAAAATAACTAGATATTAGTGTAACTGAAATAAAAATATTAGTTTAATTACCTTATGTTTATCGCTCATGAATGTCCAACCAAAGCCATCCCCAATATTAAGATCTTCAAACAAATGTGTGAAAAACCATGTCCACGTGTCTTCGCTTTCCTTTTCAACAACTGCCCAAGAAATTGGCCACATTTTATTGTTACAATCTTTAGCAACGGCTGCTAATAAAGCTCCACCCAATACTGTTTTCAAGAAACATGCATCAAAGCATATACACCTTCTGCATCCCACCATAAACCCTTTTCTCAAAGCCGAAAATCCAATATAAACCCTCTCAAAAACAGGTTGATCATTCTCATTTAAGTTTGTCTTAATCAAAAATCTACCTTCCCTGTCCATGCATTGCAAATGAGATATATATGATCTCAACTTCTTATAGTGACTCTCAAAGGATCCCCTCAACCGTTCCAACGCTTTCCTCTTTGATATATAACAAAGATCTTCACTAACAGTAATTCCATACTTTAACTTGATATCTTGCACCATTTCCTTTGCCGGGTAATTTGTATTTCTCTTCAAGACTGGTGTTAAAATATCGGCCAACCAATCACTAGTAGCTTGTCTGTTATAGCTACTTCTGACACATGTGTGTTTATCAACCATTGTTTTTATCACAAAAGTTGACTCATGTGACAAATTACTGGCATACAACATCCATGGACAATCCCCATCACACCTTGCCTCCAATTTCTTTTCACTCGATTTCTTCCATCGAATATTGTAGCCATTTTCTATTGCCCAGTTCCGGATTACCTCCTTACATTCAATAAAATCTTTGAATTTCATCCCAACCTCAAATATAAGACTCTTATTATCCATATTAGTCTTATATATCTTTGATTTCATTGTACGCTTGCTTCATCTATAGCCCAAGTCTTCATCAGAATCCAATGAATATGGTGAGTCATCAGAAGACTCATACTCTGATATGATATTATCACAATCATCTTCTTCATCTTCACAAAATTCATCTAACATATTCACTCTTTTCACCCCACTTATATCATCACACACAACATTATCTTTGCCTTTATCCTTTCTATTAATTTCGGTTACCTCAGTGAAGTCATCATCCAAGCATTCAACATAGATTTTCAAAATAGACTTCTCATAATCAATATGACTACAAACTTCATTATCATAACCACCACCATCATGAAAAAATGCATAGCCCTCTACATCACCCAACACTCTAAAAGCAGATTTTAATATGCTATGGTATCCTAGAGATTTAATAAATATGTCCAATTCCTTAAAATTGAAGCGAAACCATTCCACCATGCTCATAACATCTTTCTTACCTCCAACATACAAATTCTCACCTTGAAAAGTGCCACCGTGAATGACATATATATCAATAAGATTGTCATCCACATCTACTGCCTCAACATTCTCTGTTGCTCTACTTTCACTAACACGTTTTCCTTTTCTTTTTTTATCCATTAAACCTTTACAAATTAGATACAACAATATATTAGAGATAAAGAAAAAATATTTAAAAAAATGATGGGTATTGAAAGAACTCAAAAATATCTCAAAAAAAAATGTTGCAGTATTATAATAACGAAGATTGATTTATGTTTTTGCACAAAATTGGAGAATAAATTACCTCTGATTGTTCCCACCACTAACACTCATTAATCGGTCCCCACCAATTTTTGTCGATTACCAACGAAGTTGAGTTATTCTCCAGCAAGGTTGCCCCACCAATTTCATCAACTAAGAGCTTTTGTCGGTTGCTTGTTGAAGGAAATTAAAAGGATAAATTTTTTGAGCAGGGCACTGAGAAAATTATTTCTTAGGGTTATTCTTGTGTTAACTTAAATGGGGTTAGGGTTTTTCTTGTGTTTACTTGAATGGGGGTAAACATGAGGGGCAGGGTTTCCTCAAAAAAAAAGAAAAAGAAGAAGAACGGGGGCAGGGAGAGGCGGATGTAGAAGAATGGTGGGAATTTACTTTTTTTTTTTTCTTTTTTTTCTTTTAGTTTTTTTTTATTAGGGGCCACATCAACTAATAAATCCAAGTCAAATATTAAAAAAATAATAATAATAAGCCATGTCATTTCCAACTAGACACATAACATCTGATTTGGCATAAAAATAACTCCGTTAAAGAACGAGGATATTTTAACCTAACGGAACTAAAGATTGGAATATAATTCCCTAACTGTAAAAAGTTCGGGATATAATTCCCTAATTGACCATAGTTTGGGATATAATTCACGGTTTTCCCCACAAAACTATGCCTACAATTTTTCATAGACAGGTATTATTATGAGCGGTGGCGCGAGTATTTAAATTGTAGAATCTAATGCTGACACTCAATTCCTAGTTGTCAATTTCACCTCTTTTATCTTCAATTCAGTTCTTCCAAAATATGAAAAGCTCCAAAGAATTCTTTGTTTTCTCGCTTTTCTTTCAGATTCTCCTCCTCACTCCTCACCCGATTTGCTGCTGCTGCTGCTGCTGTTCTTCTCCCCTGACCGTCACCGGTGAGTTTATATGTATATGTATATGCGCGTCCTTGATCCGCCCCTATTTGGGAGTGGATTTGTTTATTTTTAACTGATTTGCCCTATTTATAAGAATTGGGGATTTTCTTAAACCTTTCTTCTTTCATTCATGTATACGTCTTTGTCGTTGAATAACTTTCTCAACATCTCCGCACCTCTGCGTTTTGATTTCATGGAAGTTGGTTGAATTTTTTTTATTTTTTATTTTTTTAAATATCAACGGAAGGGAAGGCAACAAATGCGTATTGATACGAATGAAATACACCAATTTATAGCCAATTGCTTAAAAACATCTCAAGGGGCTCGACTAGATGATGGACATATAGTGTTTTTATAGTTCATACAAAACGACAAGTTTGCTTGACCAGTCTTTGATGGTCTTATCGAGTGTTTCCGATCAGTTCATGTTATTTTATAACTCACAGCAATGCTTGTACTCATCCAATTATTATATTTTCAGTTCGAGGAGTATGGCTATGAAGAATGCAGATTCCGACTCACCAAACTCGCTTAGCTCAAGGTTGTTGATAAAATTCTTGTATCATGAATTACTCAAATGTGTTTAAATCGATTCGATATCATATTCAAGGATGTGGTTTGCTATGTTTTTGTTCATGTTTTGCCGTATAATGCCATCACAGTAAGTTGTACACTTTTGTTATTGTGTTTCAACATCTGATCTCATTTTAAGGAAAAAAAAAAAAAAGAGTTTTTGCAACACTCTTAGAGATTCTTGTTTGTCAATAATATGTCTCTTTGTTAGATTTTGTAGCCGAGACTTCACTAGTGAAATGACTTCATGTTTTCTTTCTACTCCTTTGAAGATTGATTTACTTTCCTTACTTTTACATTGTTCTCACCAGTCACCACGATGGATCTTTCTATTTTTTTATATGATACCTGCTTTCATTATAAACTACTATCCAGTAAATTCTAGTTTTACTTATAGAAAGTCATTTCCTTAGATATTGCATTTATTGTTTTACATTCTATGAGCATTGAGTATCTCTCCACTTGCTTTTAGATGATATTGTGCATTTAAATTTTACGCACTCACTGCATGTGTAAAACAAAATCTTATTCTAAGATGTAAAACTAGTTTGTGAGAGTGTTTAAATTTGGACTCATCTCCTTTTATGGTTGCAAGTTATGATAGATTGCTTAGTGGTCTTAGAACTATCTAGCTGATTGTGCAGAGGGGTACGGTTTCTCAACTATTGCCTTATCTTATACTTTCTTTGCGAACTCTTTTCTGTTGCTATTTGCCAGAGATGGGAAGAAGAAAGTTGGGGAAAAAAGCATAAGTATAATTGTTTGATCAATCTCTTTGGTTTTGGTTTGTCTTGTCACTATGCCCGTACGCTAAGAATATGTTTTTGTAAGTACTGGAATTTGATAGTTTTACTATGGTTTCAGATTATCAGGAAGAGTTGCTCTGGTCACTGGAGGTGCTAGTGGCATTGGAGAGAGTATTGTGCTTCTGTTTCTTAAACACGGTGCAAAAGTTTGTATAGCTGATTTTCAAGATGAACAGGGCAAGCGTCTCTGTGAAACCCTTGGTGGCAGCTCAGACATTGCCTTTTGCCACTGTGATGTGACAGTTGAAGATGATGTCAAGCATGCAGTTGACTTCACCGTTGAAAAGTTTGGTACTCTTGACATAATGGTGAACAATGCTGGGATATCTGGCCCACCCTGTCCTGATATCCGCGATTTTGAACTCTCAACATTTGAGAAGGTCTTCGATGTAAACGTGAAGGGTGTTTTCATTGGAATGAAGCATGCTGCTCGCATAATGATTCCAGCCAAGAAAGGCTCGATAGTATCTCTCTGCAGCGTGGCAAGCGCAGTTGGTGGTGTGGGCCCTCACGCCTACACGGGGTCCAAGCATGCTGTTTTGGGGCTGACCAAGAATGTTGCAGCTGAGCTAGGACAACATGGCATACGTGTAAACTGCGTCTCACCTTACGCTGTTCCAACAAGCTTGGCACTGGCTCACTTGCATGAGGATGAGAGGACTGAGGATGCATGGGATGGTTTCCGTAGATTCGTAGCTGCTAATGCTAACTTGCAGGGCGTGGAGTTGCAGGCAGAGGATGTGGCCAATGCTGTGTTGTTCTTGGCCAGCGACGAGGCAAGGTACATAAGCGGCATGAATCTCATGGTCGACGGGGGCTTCACTTCTACAAACCACTCCCTGCGGGTATTCAAATGAAGATGATCCATGCTATGTTATGCAGAAGTAAGAAAAACTACTACTTTTGCTGTTTCTAAAAACTTCAAATTAGTCGTGCACATTTCTATATGGGATTGTTTTATGCATTTGGATTTCTTTTCTGCAAATCTTTTTCTGTTCCTTAAAAACTAGTTTGGCTTGTTTTTTTTACTCCCTAGATTTTATCATTATATTATATTTCTCCATAACTAAGACATGCACATGGAGTAGGGATATTCGATCTTAAATGAATGTGAAGTTTAAATCAATTCAAGAATCTTTCTACTCACAAATTTGGTAATATCAATTGTTCTGTAATAACTAGTAATGTAGTGGAGAGCTTGATTCTTGGGGAATTCGAATTCTCCTGCCTCCTTCAAAGGAAGATGTCCTAAACCACTGGATGATGGAACCTACTTGATAAATCGCTCTCATATTTTGATCAATCTTTTTTTAATTGTCAATTTTTTCCGCCTTTCATTCACATTTTGTTTTCATCCAAGAACATTTTCTAAGATTTTTTGACCCTTGGATCTTGATTATTCTATTTTCACGCAATTCATAAAGTTCAACAAGCAATGTCACAATTAGAAGTGTAATGAGTCGTTACCATAGGCAGATCTACATGATGAGTAGCCCCTAGCGGAAAAATGATCCAATATGTTTATGCATAGTCCCCTCCACTAGAAAGTTGTGAAGAAGAAACACGAGTTGAAACTGAGAAAAAAAAATGATAGAGGGGGGTTGAAGATGAAGGAAGTTCGAGATTTTTTTCTTAAAACACAATTTAGATTTGTTTTTTATATCATATAAAATCTCATTTAAATCCCACTGCAAAAAATTACTCGATCCGCCACTGGTCATTACATAAAACTAGTGAGACTTGAACTCAAATACCAACACCCTAGAATCTGAAGTTGAAACAACAGATCCATGCATACATAAATGAAGTGCAAACTTTTTGGAGTAATCAAGAATGGTAAAGCTGTGTGTGACTGCAAGATATGTATCTTTTCTGTCATGGTGTAGCCCATTATACATGCAATAAAGAGAGTAGAGACATCTGCTGAGCTACGTATACATGTTTGCAGTTTTCGGAAAGCAAGGTGCAGCTTGTACCTCCCTGGGCAACACCAAGCATTCAATCCACAACTCAAAATTAGCCGATCAAAAAGCAAAGAATCTGTCCATTTACGATCTTTTAATGTCGGGCTGTAATAAGTTTGGACCATTAAAAAAATGATCCCTTCAAACTCCATCGAATCCCATAAAAGCAAACAAATTTAAAATAAAGCATCAGAACCTATGCATGCTTTAGAATGTTCCAAGTTGCATGTGATTTTTGGTATTTGATTAATATAGAGAAATAAAGTGGATAAAGGGAAAGATGGTCTTCCTGGTTATATGTGAAAAAAAAATAAAAATATCATAAACTATAAAAATAAACATTTCCATTATAAAGAAAAAAAAAAAAAACTCAAAGAGACTGGCTAAAGAAGCATAAAGAAAACAGATTTAGCACAAGAAACCAGGAAATTGTTTTTTTTTGTAAAAATGGTGCATAGAGAAGAGAGCTTGGAATTCTAAAGTGAGATCTCAAAATAGCATAAAGCTGAAGTTTGGTTGTTTATTTTAAGGGAAGATGTGTATTCCACCCACCACTCTGCTTTATGACTGCAGAATAGGATGATTTTGGCTGCTCAAAGAGGAGTATTTCTTAATCACTAAGAAAAGACTAGTTTAGTGGCAAAACATGGAGATGAGACATTATGGATTAAGGGTGGCACTGCCACGTAAGCGGGGACAGTCCAAGGTGAGTTGGATGGTCTTTGTTTGAAGATGGCAAAAGCAGAGGAGAATGTAGGGAAACAAATGACAAAAGATGCTTAGCTTCTCGAGGGTGGTGTTCCAAATCACCTTTATTCATCTCCCTACTTAGATTCTTCTTTCATTCACAGCCTTAGTTTTATGATTGGGGGTGAATCCAAAACTCTTATATGGATTCTGGGCCCTCTTTGCTTTATGCTTTTGATTTACCCTCCTCGTTTTTCTATAAGAATTTGTTTTCCATTGGAACAGAAGTAGAAGGATCAACATAAATCATACCTCTCCCAAACACAGCTAGCTAGCCTGCCATCATGTTGTTGTGGATTCACAGGCCACTTTTGGTGCTGATATGTGTAGTGTTGGCATTTCACCCGCAGCCAGTCTGCGGCCGCCGCCTTCTGTTCGCGGATGATATTCGGACGGTGGTGATGATCAAGAATCACCGCATGCTCGCGGCAGCTGATCAGACCAACACCCACACCCTGCAGCCCACAGACAAGAAATCAGCTGATCATCAAGTACTTGATCCAAACCAATCCAGCAAGAGAAAAGTGAAGAGAGGGTCGGATCCTATCCACAACAGAACTTGAGACGACGAGAGAGAGAGAGAGAGAAGGTGTTGTGGATGATCTGTTAGATATGGTTTTTATGTGGCTTTGTGCTTCCGGGTTTAGAGGTATGTGTATAGTGTAGACCGTAGAATAGGCAGCTGACCGGAAGCAGCCACGGCGAGCGAGCAGCAGTAGACAAAAGCCAAAGTGCATGGGCTTTTCAATTTCACCTACAAGATTTGGTCGGTTTTGGATTCATTATTTCTTCAACATGTAACGCTGTTTTAATTTGTTTTTTTCTTCTGTCCAAATTCTTACATAGATATTATTTTGTGCCCAAACTACTTCCATCTCACCTCAATTCGATCTCTTCAGCTCTATTCTCATTTTGCAGCAACAAGCAGAGCCCTTACTTATTATTATTATTTTCCATAAAATCATAATAAATTAATAATCACGGTCATGCTTAATATTCTTGCTCCAACATTTGGGATATGGTTCAGATTCTTCACCATACTCAGCACTGAATCATTATATTTATATCAGCTTTTAAACTAGCTACCGCAATCTTCTAGATATTGCCATATATTCGCCACTGAAATTGATTAAGAAACATATCATTCCAACAATATTCGACCTTTATTTAGATTTACTATGCATTCCCTCTACCACAAAAAATACAAGATTTTACTTTTACACTTGTTGTTCATGTTCATGTTCATGTTGATGCTTGTCCCACAACAGACAACGAAATCATGAATTGAAATCAAAAGTTTGTAGTTATAGCCTAGCCTTTAGTCTCTAAGATCAACTATGTGTGGGTGGGTGTTAGTTTGCATACCATCAATTAAAAATGAAAAGTATGCATAGCCCAACCTTTCTACAAAAGGTTAGTTTCTAACATTCAATCTTGTAACATCCACAACCAATAAGCATTATTGTAAAATCTATCCCAAAAAACATGAAATCGAATCTGTTAGATATTTTCAGGTTATTTATTTATTAATATTTATATATTTAAAATGTAAAAAATAGAAAATAAGTTTGGTGATTGCGCATATAGAGATGAGGGCTCTAACCCCTCTTAATCTTAAACTTTTTTGTTTTAATAATATCATGATATGATATTTTTATATATAACTCGATTTTGTTTTTAAGTTATGAAGAAGAAAAATGGATTCAATATAAGAATTTTTTTTTGTTACGTAAAATTTAATGGAACTCTCCCATAAAAAATTTCTGACTCTGCGCGCGACTAGTTGCAAGTCCAAAAATTTATTCACGAGGCATAGACTACTGATAGTGTAGTATTTCAATTTTCAACATGTTAAATGCATCAATACTTTTGTGAAGATGCAAGATAATAATGTCACTTTATTGGAAATTATACCTACTTAAAAGTACATAATACAAGATTAAATTGTAAGAGAAGTGGTGTGTGTGCCCTGCAAAATGCAAGTGAAAATGACTTGGCAATTGGCATTGTTTTGATCCACTAATTAAGGCATTATTGATTCTTAGCCGTTGATAGGGTTGATAATAGTCTTGTAATGAACACATGTTTCTCGAGTTTCCCTCTCTTCTGCTAGCAAATTTAACGGCTACTAGATTGACCCATGCGCGATGCGCATGATGTATACATTACTATTAAATTAAATTTATAATATGATATGCAGTAGTGAAATATTAAAAATTGATTATGTTTACCTTAAACTTTAAATTTTTAGTTGAGTTGTAGTCAAGCTTTAAATTGTCTTCCGCTATTATAAATATTTGTTTCATACGTGTGCGATGCGCAGTTCATATATATTTTTTTATTATTAATTTATATAAATTAAATCAAATTTTTATCATGTATATTTAGAGTAGTGATATATTTAAATCCGATGTAGTTTAGATTAAATCTTTAATGTTAGTTAAATTAAATAGTATGTTTTAAATTACTCAACTCATCATATTAGAATTAATTTTATTTGCTTTTTATCTTTCTCTGTACACACTACACCACTTATCTTATATGTTATGCATATACACACATTTGAATATATATAAGGTTTCATATCATCTAATTATTTCTATCAATCTCATCAATATTAAGAATATTTAATATTTATATCTCAAGAAATATATATTGTTCTTCAAGATAAATCTTATAATGATGTCCATGCAATGCACTATGTTTCTTATGTTTTACATTACAATAATATTAGAATTCAATATAATTGAGGTCAAAGTTTATATTTTTATTTTATTGATACTGAGTTTTAACTTGAAATATAATATTTGGATGTCATTGATTATTTATTTCAATATTTATTATCTTTTGTATCTTTTTCTTTTTTTCTAAACTTACACTACATAACTTTTTAAAAAAATAATACATTAATTTAAAAATCACATGCTCAAATGCCTCCATTGTATTTCGTACTTATGATTTATTGATCATAGATAATATGTTTTCGCCGCTTGCAATTCGAGGTGGGACCACACTTGTAATGTACTAACTTCAACATTTGAGTTTCATATCTGCATAATATTAGAGCTTGTATTACTCAATTGAACCGATGTTTGAATATGAAACTATTTAGATATTCTTAATTTGTTTATATTCATATTTGTTGTCTTTTATCTCTTCTTTTCTTTATTTCTACATACAACACACTTTAAAATTATTTTTTTTCTCTCATTCATACACATCCTTATTTGAACATTGTTTCTCCCATTTTAACCTATTTTATAATATATATATTTTTTTGAATTTTCCTCTTTCTTATTGATTTAACATTTGATTTATATTCTACTTAATGGTGATGTTGTTGTAGTCAAATATTAAAATTTAAAGTAATTTGAGGTCAAGTTTTAAATATTCCATCCTAGTTGAAAATACTCTTATCTCGTCGATAATTTTTAAATCTATATATGGTAGTTTTTTTTTCCTTATATGCACAATTTTGTTTCTCAACTATTTATATCTCTATATAATATTATTTACATCCATCTTCATTTGACTTTTCTTCTTGTGTAATAAGTTGATATTTGTGTGATACATAATGTGTATATATTATCTTTAATATTTTCTAATAAACTAAAGATTTTTAATTATGTTTCATATTAAAATACATTGTTTGAATTGTAAATCTATGTATATTATTTTCTTTTAAAATTATGTATTATAGTATTGTTGGAAAGTATAATAGTGTCAAAAAAGTTATTGTAATAGTCTTTATAAAAAAAATAATAATAACATGCTTTAATTTAATAACTATTTAATTTCTTAAACTAAATAATGTTAAATGGTAGTACTATATTGAACTACATATTATGCATGCAAAGCGTTTTATTTTCATCTAGAGTTTTTGTATATTCCTATAAATTAAATTTATCTATCAATTCTAATTTTTATAAGATTTTAATATTTTCAATATATTAGTCGAAAAAACTTAAAGAGGAAGAATTGTGAAAATAAAGCATACCAAAAATAACCTCAAACAAAAATGTAAAATAATAATAATAATAATAATAATAATAATAATAATAATAATAGCATTAATTTAAATATATATAATTTTTATTCTACGGTTTGTTGTATCAATTTACTTGAGGAATATACAAAAATATAACTTATTAAAAACAAATTATAATCTAAGCACTTGTACATTTTTATACAAATTTTAAAATTTTAAAAAATCTTAAATAACATTGAGAAGCTAAACAAATGTCCATGAGATTGCCAATTTCTACAGGTATATATACGTAAATTTATAAAAATAAAATTATAAATTATCGACCTCATAAAAATATAGTTGAATCACACAACACTCCATTCTCCATCCACCCTTAGTGATTACATAGAGAAACAAACAAATATTGCATATTTGCATTTACTTAATTTTTTGCTGACAAATATATATCTAAAAAACGTAGAATATATATTTAATTTATACACACTATGTTCTACGTGAGATTTATATTATTAATTGCAATTAAAAAATATTTTGTAATTCATGGAATATAGTTAATGCCATCTATTTTTTTTATATAAGACCCAAGAAAATTACTTTTTTTCTTCCTCGCCTTAACTGTTAATGAGCTTGTACATTTTCAAAATAAAATTCGAAATGTCTCATATAATATTTAATTCAATAATAATTTAAATTAATAAAATATAGAAGTCACATTTGGGCATTTGTTGCAATATTTTGCAAACAAAATACATTCTAACAAATATTTATTAATCTTTAGTATGTAAACCTTAATTATTAAATTTATGTAATTGTTCTAAATGACAAATAAATTATAAAAAAGATGTTAATATATCTTTAGGTTGAAATTAAATGATTTGAGTGCATTTTTATTGTGGTTTTGAGATCTCACTTTGAAGATGTTAATTAGAAAAACACAAAAACTCAATGTTAATGTCAAAATAAAATTGCATTAATCCTTCAAAAGAATTATAACCTATTTATACCAATGAGAATGAAAACAAATTAATGATAATTCCACTAATGTTGCTTTGATATTTAATTATTTAGTCATAATTATAATCAATAGCACCAATTAAGCATTTTTAAAAACAAAACGTCAATTAAGAGTAAACATTCTTTAATGGGCAATCTTTATTTGTTTGTTGATTAATTTAGTATTATTATAGGATAACTCATTTCAGAATTCTAATATAACCTTAACTATATTATTTTATTTCCTATCGCTTGCCGTACTATTTAAATTATTTTATTCTTCATTGTTAAGTTTTTTTAATTTATTCTCCTATTCTTTGTGTAATTATTTTTGAAAGTTTAATCACAATTAGAAAATGAATGACTTGATAATATTTAAATCAATTTACACCGCATAAATAATTTTGATCTTGATTTATTGGATTGCATATTCTAATATAACTATTAATAATAATTAAACATACAATATGTTAATGGTTAGAACCTTACCATGTTTATTACATTACTTAATATAATGTTTTGAAACTTACCATATTTATTAAGTTACTTAATATATTATGTGATTATTTTTGGAAATAATTTTTGGGGGAAAATTTTTTTTGGAGAGGGGTTCTTCTTTTATATATATATATAGATTTCACACAATATTTGGATTAGGGGCAGTAATCTTTTAACTTGATCTAACAACTTGATACAAACTTAATACGAAAAAAATAGGTTGGGTCAACCTATTTAACATTTGTGTCAATTTCAGGTCGAACCCGCGAAATCCAATTAATATTTGGGTTGAGTTCGGGTCAGTGTGAAATCAATTCGCGTAACTTAAATGACCCGTGAAATTAAATAATTTTATATTCAATTTTTTTATATTTTCAAGTTGAAGTAAAATCTATAAAAGTAAAAATCTAAAACCTAAATTTTATATTCTTGCCTTGGTGGTTGGAGAAACTTTATGCAAATTTAATTATTTTGTTGAGTTTTGTGTGATGTATAACATTTTTTTCAGTTGAAAATATTGTCATGTTTGTTTTGTTTTGATTATGCATGAATTGAGGACAGATTTTATTATATATTAATAAAAATGCACTCAAATCATTTAATTTCAACCTAAAGATATATTATCTCATGTCCGTAATTTATTCTTTTAATTTATGAATACATTAAATAAATATTCAAGTTTTAAAAAATGTGATTGATAATAAAAATTTAAACATTTAGTCTTCACGTGCTTGGATTTATTCATGTAATAATTATATTTATTATTGAAAATTATTAAATTTAATTTCTAGAAAAAAAAATGAGATTTAAGCTTAATTAAAATAATCTTTTTAATTGCATGTGATATATAATATGGACTGTATTTGTCTTCGGGATTTCATGTTAAAGAGATCATACTGATTAATAAGTTAAGGTTAATTTTCAAAATAATATTATTAGTTAATTAAATAGGTCATTTTGGTCACTTTCGGGTTGACATATCACGTGTTGGTCCCGAGATCGTAGTTTGGTACATGCAGCAAAAATTTTACAAGAAAGTTTGCACATACAAACTAGTTGTTACTCACTAGTTTGTGTCTTTGAAAAGATGTTAGCGAGTTTAAGATTCGGTTCAGGTTCAAGATATACTTCAACACTTAGGTAGTGTTGAGTTGATATCCTTACGAGAAAATAAATAAAGCAGTAAATGCTAAAGGATTTACAGAGATTCGAAGACAAAAGCCCTACGTCTTGTCTTCAGACCTTCTGGGATACACTAAGTTTTAGAATACAATTGTTCTCACGATCTATCACAAGCTGATGAATGCCACCATCCACAAATCCACTTGCTCACTCGCACATGTCGTTGCTTCTTCTGCTTCGCAGATTTGAAGTGTGGGCACACTAAGCAACCTCCCTCTCTTAAACTTGAGAACTTTAAACTTTGGCTAGACGCCCATAGATGTAAACTTGTGTTTAGAAAACAACAAGTCTCGTGTCCAAAGATGACACACAATTAGCTAAGAAGTTAGCCTCGAACATTTGAAAGCTTTGTGCTTGAAATCTTTATATCACTTGAATGTTAAGTGTTTCAAAAACCTCTCTTTTGGGACACTTCGTCTATTTATAGAAATATTAGCCATAGAGAGACCTATTGGATGCAATCCAATCATGCGCCTCTTTTTGTGAATGACAGGTTGATTTTCCATAAAGTTTGCACTTGCTCCTGCTTTTCTGACATTGTACATTCAGAACAACTCTTCTAGTCAGTCCGAGGAATCGAAACTGGTCCAACATTAGGGTCTTCACACTTTAAGTAATCTCAATTCTTAAAGTCTGGCCTTTAACATGATTCCTCTAACTTGTTCTTTTTATCTCCGTGTGCAAGAGTGATAGGCTTGAGCGGAACTACCCAATTTCGTGTTGGAGACGTCATCCAGTTTTCTTCATGTGGGTTATTCAAACTGGTACATAGGACTGTAACCAATTTCTTCTATCACCTTGCGAAGTTCAACTGGTAGAAACCAGTTTATCTTGATCTGTCCTATTACAACTCGATAGACATCCTAAACAAGACTTTACAAGTTTGAATAGACTATAGACACTTCTGAACTGGTGGTTTCAAAACATAAAAATAAGGTAGGAATACTTCCTAACATCATGTGTTACTATCAGGTCGCAACCCGACCTACCAACCCGAATCCAACCCAATTACCACCCCTATTTGATTGTCATTTCCTACTTTTATTCGTCACAATTCCATCTCTAACCCTTATAACCGCACCTCAGGCACCCTTGTCTAGTCTATTTTGTTTTTCTTATGAATTCATATATAAAAAAGATAGTATTTAGTTGTCTATTGTATACAAATTTTCAATTCAAGATCTAAAGATTATAAAATTTTCAATTAAAAACTTGATATTAAGATTCTATATTGAAAATTTTATAATATTACGTATCATAAATTATAATTTTAGAATTTTTTCAGCCCTAAGTTTTCAATATGTCTTTCAAATTATAAATTGATAACTAATTAATTTCAAGTTTTAGATTGATAAAACTTATTTTCTTGAAGTTTTATCAAATCTTTTCTTGTATATTACACTTGTCATTTATTTGTATCTAAATATCGTGCATCGAACAACCCACATAGGAAACAAAAAATTACAATTACCATTGACAAATGGTCTAAATATATCTCGAACTATGCATACTTCTTCAAATTTATCTCAAATTATACAAATATCTTAAACTATTTAAAATTATATAAATATATCCCATATTATTTTTTCCGATCAACATAAATCCAAGTCATACACAAGGAGTTATCATTTGAACATGCAAATCCAAAATTTAATTTGCTTGACTCGAATTCCAATAATATAGTCAGCAACTTTTCATTGAACGAAAAGAAATAGCATGAGATATATTTGCATAATTTTAAATAATTTGGATATTTATTAAAACATTTAATAGTTCGAAATAAATTTTTAAAAAATGCACATAGTTCGGGATATATTTGAACCTTTTACCAATTACCATTTATGTTATATCAATTGGGTTCAAGATTGATGATAGGGTGGTAGTGTATAACGATCGATATCATGATCGGTTCAAGATTCTTATAGTAAAATCAATTATAGTGATACTAACATTAAGTATAAAAATTAAGATTGAATTACTTAGGCCAATCAAGCCCATGAATTGATACTAACATTAAGTATAAAAATTAAGATTGAATTACTTAGGCCAATCAAGCCCATGTCGCTAGAGATGGCCATCCGGAATCGGAACTCTCGGAACTGATCCTGAACCGGCTTATTGGTTTATTGTTTGGAACTAGAACTGTAACTATTTTCTGACGGACCAATTCAGGTTCCAGCATTTTACAGGAACCAGAACTGGCGGTTCCAAACCGTTGAACCGCCGCGAAAAAGTAATTAAAAATAAAAAAAATTGAAAAATGATTCGGAACCGCCTGTTCCGGTTTCGAACCGTTGAAACGACGAAAATTTTCAAAAAATTAAAAAATTCAGAAAACAATTCCAAACCGGCAGCAAAGGATTTCAATTTTTTTTTCATTGTGTCCGGTTTAGAACTGCCCGAACTAGCCTAAATGGTAACATTTTCAAAAATGATCCTATAAAAACTAGTGATTCATTATATTCATGGGTTTGCAGCGAGAGTTTAGCTTTTAAACTTTAAGATTTGAAAGAGCAATTACTAGAGTTCAACCTTCTCAAAAAAAAGAACCATGCACATCTAGTGATGGCCAAACCGAACCGGAACCGGCCCGGAACCGGCCCGCCGGTTCCACGGTTCTGAACCGGAACCGTGAAAATGGTTCCGAACCGGAACCGTAACCGGCTACAGACGGGCCGGTTCAGGTTCAAGTTTTGCCCGAACCGGAACCGGCGGTTCCGGTTCCGAACCGTTGAATTTTTTTTAAAAATTCGAAAATCGACGAATCAGAGAGTGCCACGTGTCACTGAAAATATAAAAAAATAATAAAAAAAAAAATTTCGAACCGCCGGTTCGGGACCGGAACCTTATTCTCCTCTAGCCGGGCCGGT
The DNA here is from genome assembly GCA_026898455.1 of Plectranthus barbatus. Classification (NCBI taxonomy): domain Eukaryota; kingdom Viridiplantae; phylum Streptophyta; class Magnoliopsida; order Lamiales; family Lamiaceae; genus Plectranthus; species Plectranthus barbatus. The sequence goes on along the minus strand of JAPKLW010000156.1, from coordinate 771,789 downwards.
TCCGGTTCCATTTATCCGGGAACCGGAACCGGCGGTTCCGAACCGGAACCGGCCCGGGGCCATCACTATGCACATCTATGACACGCGCAATTAAAAATAAAGTTAAAACAATATTGATTGACTTTTCACAACACTTTCTAAAAATTAGATCATAGGGTTTCAATTTACTCGGATATTTGGGATGATTGTGTATCTAAAAATAAGTCTTAATGATGTGAAATAGCCAATTTGATAAAACACATTTCTAATTTAGCCACTTTTATGTATTCATTTCAATTTTAGCCAAAAGTACTTAATTTAGCATTGGAATTAGTTTCCCAATCATTTGATTGCAAAAATTTTGACACTTAAGTCTAATCAATTAGTTAAAACCAGTTTTTAACTAAATTTATAGTTATATTTGCATAAATGAATTTTTTTGCACTCGGTTAATAATTTTCAGAAAATTATTGTGTTGATAGAGACCGGGTCCCACTGAGTGCGACCGAGTCAGAACGATGGCGACTCGGTCGCACTCATTTTTTTTTTTTTTTTCGGTTGTTTACGGCGATAAGGACCGATAGCGACCCGAGTTGGCTCGGTAGCTACCGAGTGGGATCGGTAGCTACCCGAGTGGAATCGGTGCCGACTCGGTTGCACTATTTTTTTCATTTTTATTTCGGTGGTCCCCACCGATTGTGAACCGATAGCTACCGAGTGGGATCGGTAGCGACTCGGTCGTTTTAATTTTTTTTTTTGAGATGTTTTAAATCTTTATTTTAATCTCAAGTTAAAATATATAAATTCGTGAATTTTGATCAAGTTAAAATCTCAAGGTCCAACTGAAATTCACGAATTAAAACTTTATATCTACAATTTTTATCAAATTTTGGACAAAAAATTTAATTATTTTGTCGTTGCATACAAATGCAATAATGTCTTCAAGCATATTGATTTGATGAGTCCACTGAAATTGTTGGAAATATTATGTGAAGGGTAATGAATCGTACACTGAAATTGTTGAAAATTAAAATCAACATAATTTTTTTATTTTATGAATTTCAATTATTTATGTGTATTTGCCGACACTCTTTACAACTTATATAATTGAAGTGAAGTTCGGTGGTGACATACACATTTTCATCTCTCTCTCTCTTCATTCTTCACAGTTCAATTATTTTGTTTCTCAAAATGGAGAATTGGTGCAGCGTAATTCTTCACTACAATGGGCAATGGGATGAGTCGTGCGACTACATTGGCGGACAAGAACGACTGGTTTATATACCAGTCGCCAACATTTCCATAGCCGCATTAAGAAGCAACATTCAACTTATTTTTGATGCGGAAGCCATACTCGGTGAGTATAATATTTATTACACTGCCAAATCCCGTAGAGGCAGATCTATAAAATCGTTGTTGGTGACGGATCTAGACCTTCAACGATTGATTGCTCTTAATTCGGAGCCGCATGTTTATATTGTTATGAATTATACGGCGAGTACCGGTGTTGGGACTTCACATCGGGAGCCATCCCCATACAGGCCGTTCTTATCATCAAGCAGTCCACCAATTTACCAGCATTTTAGTCCAGGTCTGGAAGATCTACAAAGATTTGGGGACTCATTGATTTTTGGTACGTCTTCAGAAGGTGGTAGTCGGAGCTCCCAAATACCCAACTTAAACGATGAGCCTCCCCATGAAGAATATGAGCATCCATACGAGGAGGAGGAGGCGGAGGAGGAGGAGAATGAAAATACAGGTCACCACTCAACAAGTGAGGGTCATATCGTTGACTCTAATGATGAAGAGGAGGACGAGGAATCCGAGGAGGAGTCTAGTGATGATGAAGATTTCATCAATTCTGATGCATTAAAGAATTTTACAGTGGCTGAGTTTTCTGCATGGATCCGATCAGTTGGTGGAATGAGTGCGTTTATATCCAATCTTATGCCAACCCATCCTCTCCCGGATTCATGTCACGTTGAAGGCGATCTAAATAATTGGCTAGTTCCAATTATATCGTTGGATTTATCACAGTCACCAGTGGTACGAGATGTTGCAGCCGTACTAGATCGGGAACTTTCATTAGGCTCTATCTTCTATACGAAGGACGATCTTCTAATTGTTGTATCTCTTTTGCATATGGAGCAACGTGTTGAATTTAAAGTGGTGCGCTCATCTAGTACTCGCGTTGAGTACACTTGCAAACGAAGTGCCTCTTGTTCGTTCTTCTTACGGGCATCATGCAGAGGTAGCTGCTGGATCATACGCAAGTTCCATCGTAATCATGATTGCGTTAACAATCTTGCAGGCATAAGATCCCGGAATGTCCGTTCCAAAGCTGTTGCCGCGTATTTTGCACGAAAGATGCATCGGCAAGGATCAATTATAAAACCCCGTGAAATTATGACGGAGTTGCAGGCATCATTTGGGATCCGTACTAGCTATGGCGTTGCACTAAAAGCTCGAAATGCAGCAATTTCGATGATCTATGGTGGTATAGAAGATTCTTTTTCTATCCTGCCCAAATATCTGGAGGTGTTAAGACAATACAATCCAGGTACTTTAACAGATTTGGAGATTGATTCCGATGGAAGATTTCGTCATTGTTTTGTTGCTCTAGGTGTTTCACGGACGGCGTTTCAGAACGGGTTATTAAGACCGATTATCGTTGTTGACGCCACTCATTTGAAGGGTCGAAACAAAGGCGTCTTATTTGTTGCTGTCACAAAAGATGGTAACGAACATGTATTTCCACTTGCTATTGGTGTCGGCAGCATCGAGAATGATGAGTGTTGGAAGTGGTTCATGTCTCGATTACGGATTTCTTTTGGATGCACAGATCAAATGCTGATTGTTTCCGACCAACACATAAGCATCTCCAATGCGATCAGTGAAGTGTATCCTGGTGTGCCACACGGCTTATGTTTTTACCATCTTCTAAATAAAATGACAGGGTACGGTAAGGACATTGCTGCGCTGTACCAACGTGCTGCTTACGCTTACCGATCGGCAACATATCAACAAGCGATGGATAGAATCAATCAGAAGAAACCAGCAGCCTTTCAGAAACTATTGGATGTAGGACCAGATCGATGGGCTAGGTCGCAATGTCCTGTACGTCGATATAGTTTCTTGACATCAAATGCAGCTGAGGTTTTCAATGCTCGCTTACTGGATGCCCGACGGTTGCCAATCTGCTCTATTATTGACACCTACAGAGGTATCCTACAGACCGTAATGTTACATCTATGCGATCTAATACCGAAACTTTAGTGTATAAGTTTATTTTACTAGAAGCACCATGTAACTCACGTCTAATCCATTCAATCTGCACATATAATACCATAACAATTAAATAATTAGAAATTAATCCTAAAAACTACAAAAAATTCAAAATAACCATTAAATAAAAAAACAAAACAATTTTTTCAAATAAAAAATTAAATCTACACATATAATTAAAATAAACGAATAAATAAAATATACATTTCAAGTGTGAAATGCACGGTTACATCTACCTACTAAACCACATATATAATAATTCAACAATTACCCTAATAAAGTTAAAATAAATTAAAATTCATAGATTAAATAATGAGCAAAATCATTCACACGAAATTAACAAAAAAATTATTCAACAATTCGGCTACAATTTATCACAATTCGGCTTCACTTTATCACAATCTTGCTACAATATTAACACACGAATTTATTCAACGAAATTAAATAATTAAACGAATTATTCAACGAAATTAAATAATTCATGATTTATCACTACAAATTTTGCTAAAATATGCTACAAGATTAACACACAAATTTCATGAAATAACTTAGGGCATAAGTTAGGAATTAACCTCAGCCATGGCATACAACTACGGCTCAACGGCGGAGGCGGTGTCGGCGGAGGCGGCGGCGGAGGCGGTGGCGGTGGGGGTGCCGAATGGATCGCTCTCGACAGCGATTGTGAACGAGGGGGAAGGGGAAAAAATTCGTCGATAATGAAGGGGGGACCAATTTTAGGGTTTTGAATACATTTAATATTTATTTAAATATTTTTGACCGAGTCGCTATCGGTAGCTACCGGTCGCTATCGTGGTAGCTACCGTGTCGGCCACTAACTCGGTTTGACTCGCTGTCAGCGAGTCGCAATCGGGTCGCTATCGGGGTCGCTATCGGTCCCTATCGGCAGTTTTAATTTTTAAAAAATTTACTCGAAATTATTTCATAAATTATTTTCAGAAAAAAGGCACGATCGCAATCGGTGCCTCGACATATATATGTATTTCTCTTTTTTTTAAATTCTTTTGTCAAATCTCAAATTCCAAAAACCTGAAAAGTTATGACACCAATCTGAAAAACGTACTTTTGGCTAAATTCGTGAGATGTACATAATATTGGCTAAAATGAATATGTGTTATAGCCAAAATGGCTATTTCATGATTTTGCTCTAAAAATAATTTTATGGGTGTAACTATTCATTGGACATATTCTGCTTGGAATCTAAACAAAAAAATAATTGCATAACGAAGATTTAATGAGGCTCATACAATAAGTAATATAGATGCTCTATTAATAAAAATAGCCCATCAATTTAAAATAAATGACAAGATATTTTCAGTTGACTTTGATAATGCAAGCACCAATACCGCGTTAATAAGGGTGCTTATTTTGGAGAGGAATCCGGTCCTCGGAGGTAAGTTTTTCCATTGTTGTTGTATTCTTAATTTAGCTGTTCAAGATGGCCTAAAAATTTATATAAACATTCCATCACACCTATTATATTATTATTATTTTCATATGGCCCAAAAAACAATATGTAAAAATGTATGTTTTGCATATGATCCAAAAACAAATATATATAAATATATATATATATATATATATGGTAGTGATCAGGTGAGAATAGGAGTTACTATGAGAAATAAGAATAGATCTCGCGCGTCCATCTCATCAAATCGACGAACATGATTCATTCTCAGCAAATTGAAAAACGCGGCATTTTTGCCTCAATATCCTGCAGTTTTAGCCTTTAAAGGCTAAAACTGTAAAAATACTCAAACACAAACAACAACCTGCATTTTAAGCCCGATTTACTTTATTTTTAGTCCGATTTACTTCACTTTTAGCCCGATTTACTTCATTTTTACATAAATACGAATTAAAAAAAAGTAAACATCTTCTTCTTCAAAGTAGCAACACAAGCGTAGTCTTTATAAAACTCAATACCAACATCAACAGTTCTAAAAACTCTGCCGTTAAAATGCTTCATCTCATCAACACGCTTTGGAATAAATGAACCTGTAAGATACAAAAATGCACAAAGTTAAAACTAAAGATGCACAATATAATAGTAAAAATGAACATCGATCTGAATAAAAAATACTCATTTTTACTTCATTTTACTTCATTTTTACTGCACAAAGCCCGATTTACTTCATTTTTAGCCTTATTTACTTCATTTTTAGCCCGATTTACTTCATTTTTAGCCCGATTTACTTCATTTGTACATTAATATTAATTAAAAAAAATTAAACATCTTCTTCTTCAAAGCAGCAACACGAGTGTAGTCTCTATAAAACTCAATACCAACATCAACAATTCTAAAAACTCTGCCCTTAAAATGCTTAATCTCATCAACACACTTTGGAATAAATGAACCTGTAAGATATAAAAATGCACAAAGTTAACACTAAAGATGCACAATATAATAGTAAAAATGAATGTCGATCTGAATAAAAATAATTAAACTATATTCATGCACAATTAACAAAGTCGAGACCGAACACGAATGCAAAATCCAGAAACAAAGAAAAAAATCTGATCGAGAGAAGAAATATAAATCAAATCAAACGAAAAAGGAAGAAAAAATCAAATCGCGCGAAGAAAGGAATAAAAAATCTGATGAGATACTATTTCAGATTTAAAAAAAGCTAAAATTACGAAAATAACCTTAATTTTGCAAAACTGCAGGATAATCGAGGAAAACTGCACACGGAGTGAAATAGATCATGAGCTTTGAAATCACAAAATCAAAGGCTGAGATATATTCTTACTTCTCATACTAAAAACTATTCTCATATGATCACTACTCTCTATATATATATATATATATATAGATATATATATATATATATATATATATATATATATTTACACACATAAAAACATCAGTTATATCCTATTATATTGATTAACTAGATTTACATCGATCAGTTGCACATATAAATCAAATATTTTTATTATTTTATTATATAATATACAAGTATAATTATCAAAATTATATATTTGGTAATTATTTTAAAAATTATGTTTAAATTATCAACATTATGTATTAATACAATTAGAGAATATATTTATTTTAAGTGTGGTGCATCAAAATATATATATTTATATAAGTTTAATAAAAGTAAAATAGAAATAGATCAAACAAAATACTTACAAAAATTGTTTAATTTGCAAATTTAGACCATAAATATTCTGCATATTATTTCAGAAAAATAGATGATGGAATAAATTGATACAGATGTGATCTAAAAAACCATAACTTAAATACGATTTTGTTAAAATTATTATTTATTCATATAAAAATGAAATAAACATAAAATAAAAAATTAATATTAATGTAATGTGATATTTTTTAGCATGAAAGTTGTATGTTTGTAATTATAGTGAACTTTTTTTTTAATATCTATATGCTTATTTAGTATAGTGATAAAAGAATAAAAGCATTTAATATTTTAATGTAAGTAACCATAAAATTAAATGTTCCAGCTTGTACACTTCTTTCTTTTAATATAATTAGTAGATTTTTGAAAAATATCCTACTTTTTTCCTAATGATTTTATTATTTAAAAATATTATTCGCTACAAAAAAAAAATGCCATGTTTTTCCGTCATTAAATTATACCTTAATGTTTAATTATGTCAATTTAAAATATCATCAATCACTGATGATATTAGAATTTTTATGAGTCATCTGTTAAGTGAATGATTTTGTCACATGTACGCTATGTTAGAGCCACATGATCCAACCTATGATTCAGTTTAATATTGTCAATGATGGAGAGTATTATTGATTGATAGGATCAAACACAACAACGGAAAAAAATTTGTATCTTTCATGGAGGAGGGTAATTTTAATTGATGGAATCAAATATTATAGTATAATTTAGTGACGGAGAAACATTAAGATTATTATTATTATAATTGACCAATGTAATAGGGTATTGTTGACGCCCAAATTTTGTTTAGCCCAAAAGACAAAGTCTAAGCCAAATTCACTACAAGCAGCTACAAATCAAAAAAAAAAAAAAAACTCCTCTCTCAGCTTTTTGACTTCAGCTTTAAGGTCAACTTCTTCTGTAGCTTGCTCCACAGCTTGAATCGGCCTTTATCGAACATTTGACCATCTCTGACTGTTGCTCGCCATCTTTTGGAAGAAATCCATAGCCCTCTTGCATCCTTTGTCATGATAGAGTCCCCCAAAGTAGAATCCACAAGCTCAACAGTCTTCTCATTCAACCCTTCATAAAAAGTTTCAGCCTGATCTGCCAAACTTAGATTGTGACCAGGGCATAATCTTAGTAACTCCTTGTACCTCTCTCAGGCTTCATGAAAATTCTCATCGGACCTTTGAGCAAATTTGGTGATGTCCTTCTTCCTCTGTCTGATAACACTGGGTGGGAAGAAATTGGCAAGGAACTCATTCCTCAGTTCTGCCCATGTGCTGATGTTGGTTTTGTCCAAGGCAGAGAACCGGGACTAAGCTTTGTCTCGCAGAGAGAAGGCAAAGAGCCTTACCCGGATAGCACTCTTGCTGACTCCATTGATCTTGACTGTATTGCAAAGCATAAAAAACTTATCAAGGTGGGAATAGGGGTCCTCAGAAGCTCGGCCCCCATATTGGTTCTGCTGAACCATCTGCACCAAACCAGTCTTCAATTCAAAATTATTGGCATTGATACCCACCGTGAAGTCACTCTCTTGGAGCTTCGACCTGTATTTTTTCTGAATAGCATCCTCATCCTCATCAGCATCAAACCACCTTCTTCTTCTGCTTCTTCTTCTGCTTCTTCTTCTGCTTCTTCTTCTTCTTCTAGTGGATCAGCCGACCGCCTCTCAAATCGAGGATTACGGTTATTCCTCTCATTCAGCATCCTGATCTGCTCTCTCATGGCATGCATCTCACGAACCAGCTCAGCCTGCTCTTCAGGAGTAAGACCAGGCAGAACGTTCTGATTGTTCGGGTTGTCCCCCATCTTCTTGTCTGCAATGCTTTCTCCTCCTTCTCGATTCTTCCTACTGTTATTCCTTCGGCAGGTAACTTCTATCTCAGGATCGAATGGAATTGGTGCTTTCCCACTTCTCGTGTCCATAAACTATCTGCAACAAAACAACAGGAAAGTGATCAAATAAGAAATAAAATAAAAAGAAAGTAAATCAATTATGCATAATTAACACAATAAATAGAATTTTAAAGTAAACAAGTAATCTGAAAATTAAATAACTCAGGAAATCAAATTAAAGCAAAATTTTCAAAATTTTTGTTTTTTTACCTGTGTCGACCGAAACAACGCAGACGTCGACCGACACGGGAGTCACATCGGTCGAAACAGAAGTAAAATTTTGTACGAACTGAAAACTAAAAACAATAAAAATAAAGCTCAAATCAATCCCCCGATAGCAAATTCAATATCAAAATTAGTTCTATTCATTCCCCGGCAACGACGCCAAAATTTGATCGCTAAAATTATTAAGACTTAGCAAAGCTTACAATATAGCGGCAAATAACAATTATCGATCCCACAGGGAATGAAATATCGAACCTTCCTAAGTACTGAACTATAGTTTCTCAGGAAAATGTTTGAGGCGATCAAATTTAAAGAGTTTTGGTAACATTAACTTGAAAAACTTAAAGAAACAATAATCTTCAAAAGATCAATTAAAAACTAGACATAATACTTCATGGGATTTCAATTAAATGCAAAGATACAGATTCTAGGGATTTATCACTATCCTTCCTGACATGCAACAAATAAATCGATCAAATACCAATTTAATTCCTTGAAAGATGGAAATCAGAAAAGTATTGTAAATTTCTTTATTGGACAATTCACAAAGTAGATTATCAAAATTCCTTTACCCTTTCAGTCTCTAGAAATAATTCAATAACTCCTAAAATTGACATATTAAATCCTATAACCTAATTCCGTCTTTTTAAGACAAGAACAAATAATTATATTGTGAAATCATTTTCCTGTTAATTGATTGTCACCTTTTGAGTCTCAAATTAATTAACTAATAACCTAAATAAGTGGCCAACAAATTAAGGTTCATATGAAAGCACAAAATTTCTCAAATCTCACAAGGAAAGGCATTCGAATCAATTAATTGTAAACATGCAGTCATGATAGATTTTTAACCCTAGAATCTGATTAAGGAATTAGTTCATCATAATCACAATAAACAACATCATGAAAAGATAAAACCTGGAATAAACTTGCATCGATCAAAATCAGACTCTTGGATGAACACAGTAATAATCCATCAACAGTTCTTCAAACTCCAAATTAAACTCAAACTAAAACTTCTGCCTTGGAACAATATTCAACTCTCAAAATTAGGTGTCTAACCTTAACAACTTGAACTAAAGTGTTTATATAGGTGTACAATTAATCCCCACAAGGTATATAATTAAACAAGGAAGGAAATAGCCAAAAATACAATTTTCTCGCCAAATTCATCTCCAAGTCGACCGAGATAGAGGTCACGTCAGTTGACGCGCGCTTCATCTCGACATCCTCCGCCTCGACACGCCACGTCAGCATCGACCTTCCACGTCGACCGATACAGAGCTCGCATCGGTCGATGTGGAGCTCTCGCGTCGACCCTTCCGAAGTCGCTACCGACTTCCCTGTCGACTGCTCGTGTCGACAGACATATGCCTTGCTTCGGTCGAAATAGAGCAAAAAACACCAACATCTTCCTTGTCTCGAATTCATCCTCTTTTCCTGCAAAAATACACCATCAAACACCAACTCTATGCTAAAACACGACGATGCATGAATAAACATGAAAATCACACGATTAGAACATTAAGCAAGCTAGAAACTAATTGATAAGTCGTCGAAATAACGAACTTATCAATGCTAAATCTCAAACCTTCAATACTTGGCTAAGTATTGAAGTGTATACTTGTGAAACTTACTTTATAACTTTCTGAGCTTAAAACTTACTTTCATAAACCTGAAACTGAGTTTCAGACAGTTTTCGAAGAACAAGTGCAACACTAAACTTACTTTCCGCTGCGTATCATATTCTTTGATTTCGGGACCAACATGTACCGGTTTGACACGCCAAAACAATAACAACAATGAAGGAAATATAGGACTATTTCCTAACAATAAGACAAAAATCCCACTAGAAGAATAGTGTGTCTAGCTAGATTTGTTTTAACTTGCAATGTCCTGTATAGGAATTATCAAGTTGTAATAGAAGCTAATTTACATGCCTTAGGGGATTTGTTAGCACATTCTTCACCAGCAAATACGCTTGTATGGGTTGCTGACTAACACTCTGCTACCAACAAAGCGTCTGTGGAGAAGCTGGGTGATACTGTCACGCCCCCAATTTACTTCCCCGATTTATGGGAACGCGACGGGGTTATATTCTGACTTACAACTTAACATTTGAAATGAAA
>JAPKLW010000156.1:698041-751108 GCA_026898455.1 Plectranthus barbatus | reverse complement strand
TCTCGTGTTAAGTTTGAATCACGACGACTCTGGTATTTAGGGACCAACACATATACGTCATCATCAGTTGATGTATTACCAGCACGGAGCTTATCAGCAAAGACGTCACAAGAAAGGCGCTATTCAACCAGTTAGAAGACACACTCAAGCCATAACAAGCAAGGACTTACTTAAGACCATACTTTAAGCTTGGAGAACTTAGAGTCTGATGCATTCAAAGGCTTTTTTGTCCCAAGAATCAACAAGCAAATATTCCTTGGACTGGCTAAAAAGTGCCATTTTGATTGACGCAGTAAATGCCTACCTACTCTAACAGAAATGACACTGCAAGTCAGAAAAAACGAGACTTGATGCATTCCTTTTGTCTGACAACAGCTCTAAATGACAAAGAGACTCAAACCTTACAAGGAGCGCCTATAAATAGAGGTCGCATTTCACCTTGAGAAGGTTACGAATTTCACAAGAACCAATTTTGAGCACAACTGAAAAAACATCAATCTCCTCTCTGCCAATTTCTCAAAATCTTCCACTGTCATATCCTACAGCTTTCATGCTGATTCTATCTACTTCTCGTGTTGTTTCTTGAATACGAGGCTCAATGCTTTAAGCAAGAGCTAACTCTGTTTTCTTACTCCATGAGTCAGAAAGCATCTTGAAGTTGTCACTACTCTGGTGTCAACTATCACGGGTGTATACCAAGAACTGATGTTCTTGAGAGGAACTCAAGCTCTCACGTTCAGTTTGAAGGTCAAGGTGGTGTGCCGACGCTTCAAGCTTGAAGAAATTCTTGATTGCTAATGATTTGGCGAGTGCACAAGTGAACTGGTGGACATGACATTCACCAGCTAGCAATAGATTATTGACATCTTTGTAATTGACAGTTTAGAGATTCCAAACTGCGCGTCTGAAGAGAGGACGCATGACGGTTTTGTCCGAACCTCTATAAAAGCTGGTGTTATTTACTGCTTACTTTAAATTCCGCACTAAATTTAAAACCTAACACCTCAAGTGTTGGAATATAACTGGAATCGACTAAGTAATATATTTGACATGCAAAACAATTGCATTTCTAAACATGAGATGGTGCAAGAATCACCAGTTCGGAGGGCTCAATCTTGAAAGACTTCCGCTGCACCGTTGCCTAATTCTGATCTCGGGACCAACAATTAAGGAAATTGTTGAAATTGTAATTGTATAGTTCATGTTTATATAAATTAGTTGTTTAATAAGTTAGTTCACCCTGTTTCACATAGTTAATGAAAACTACTTATTATTTGAATTCTCTAGACCGCAACTCCTTTAATCATAAAATACATTTAGAATACGAAATTGATTATCTGACTTTAATTTATTAGAATTAGGTGGAGTTTGATTCATAACTTTTAATATGTAATATAAAAATATATATCGACAAAGATTAGATCCAATACAAGCACTGAAATGTAGTTAGTCTTTAGATTAATTAGATCTACAATTAAGATAAAAATATTAATTATTATAAAATACAACTTTTAAGCATAATATAAAATTAAAAAAGTAGAATATAAGAATATATCAATATCTAGTCCATAATCCAACTTTTTTTCATAATATTATCCCTTTTTTGCCAGGTATGTTATGGTTGATATATGTTGTATGTGTGTGTTTTTAAAATTATATCTACTATACTTAAGTCTTAAAGGAAAAATTTCTTTTAATAATTAGTTTTTTTTTAATCTCAACTGTTATACGATCAATTTTAAAAGTCATATTCATTTATTATTAACGTAAATTTTATTTTTAGCATTTAATAAAATGGTGATAATCATGTAATAACACCTCTCCGTATAAAAAATAATACTCCCTCCGTCCCACTTCAATTAGCATACTTACTAAATTGGGCGTCCCAACTAAATTGTCACACATTTCTAAAAATGACAACTTTTTCACACTCAACAATAAAATATTAATTCCACTAACTCATTCTACACTCACAACTCTTAATTTTCGTGCCGAAAAGAAACATGTCAATTGACATGGGACGGATGGAGTAATATATTTGGACTCTTGATTTTGTTGATTAAACAATTAAGATTTTTTTAGGATTGATTAATTAGTTAATTAAGTTAATAAATAAGATAAGAGAGTTTATTAGTAATCAACATTATAAATTTAGTAATAGCCACTCTATCTAGTTTAACAATTTGAAACCTTCTCTCCTCTCATTTTTTCTACGTACCCTTGCATACTAATTAAATTGATTTATCTTTTTCGATTTAAATTTACTTTTTATGAATTATATATGTCAAATTAAAGATATTTTCACAATAAATTTTATGATATCAATATTGCATATGTTAAATTTAAAAAATTTGCACGAAAATTCTAAATTTGTATCTAACTGATATATATTTTTCATTGTATTTACATTTAAAATAAAATATACTCGTACATTTGAATAGAAAAAGGCCTCAAGTAGCTGTTGATAAATATGAATCTTTCTCTATGAATGCAGGTGAATCCATAATGGCTATGGAGGAACGATTTAATACCATCATTGGAGAGCTCAATAACCTTGGTAAGAAATATGAGAATGGGGAAATGAATCACAAGATTATCTCTAAACTATACCCCAGAGATGACTGGTTTGTTAAAATGACTAGTCTAAGTGAGAAAGATCTCAACAAAATGACAACATCCGAGGTATTTGCTCAGCTAAAATCTCATGAATTCATAATTCAATAATAAAAAAGGAATGAAGCTGCAGTAGCACATTCCGCTGCTAGCTTAGATGATTTAGCATATTTTGCCAAAAAGGATTTCAACAAGTTTAAACAAAAGAAATCCTATCATAATCAAGAAAGATTTGTTCCTGTAACACAAGCAAAAGAGGGTGTTACAACCTCAGGTTCCCAGCCTACTGATCTCAAGATCAGTGAATTAGAAGAACAGATGAAAAAACTTCAAAAAATGTTGATGGAGGCTAAAGCTGAAAAGGAGACAAAGGAAGCTCAGCAGTCACCTTCTCATGCCCGCTCAGCAGAGCGAAAGCCTAGGACCTGTTTCGAGTGTGGATCTCCTGACCACTTGAAACATGACTGTCCGAAAGTCAGCAGAGAGGAAAGGGAGCGGCTGAAACAAAGATTTGAAAGACGTGCAGGCAATGCAGTCAAAAGAGCACTCCTAACCAGGACGGAAACTCAGGATATTCCTGAAAATGATGAGGAATATTATCTATCTTCAGAAGAAGAGGATGAAGAGGCCATGCTAGTTCTGATGGCAGATATCGTGGAAGATCAGTTTGCTGATGCAGACACAGATCAGAATGATGAAACGACTCTAGCAGTCGAAAACAAAGAGGTACTTTCTATAAGCACTCCTAGATTTGTAACTTTTGACGATTGCGAGAATCTCACTTTAGATTCTGAGGAAGACTATCTCACGAAACTAAGTGAAGAATTCTCTAAAATGTATGAAATTAAAAACGTCATTGTAAGTGAAAACACCTCACTGAAGTTAGAAGTTTCGAATTTGACCGAGGAAGTCGAAAGACTAAGGTCTGCTGGTGAGGAACTTTCAAAAATAAAAGGTGAATTTTCAAAACTTTCCGAAAATTTTAAGATTCTTGAAAAAGAAAATGCTTTGCTAAAGAATAAACCAAAAGAAGGTTGCATTTGCACATACACTACTAGTAAAGCTATTTTAAATGCTGCAATAAGCCAACAAAAACACTACAAGGATAAAGCTGGTGTTGGTTTTAATCACAATGATAAAGGAGAATCTTCTAAGCAGAAGGCTATTCAGTTTGTCTCTGCTGGAAAGTTTATCCTTGGAGAAAAATTGAAAGAGAAATCATCTGCTGATATATCCGTTGCTAAGCAGACTAAGAGCGTAATGCAGAATGTATCTGCTAAACCTCAGCAGAATACTAGAATGTCTGCTAAGGTACCTCAACAGAGGTATGATAAAACTCAGCAGAATACTAAATTGTCTGCTGAAAAACCTCATCAGAGGAATGCCAAATCTCAGCAGAGCATTAGAATGTCTGCTAAGCAACCATGGTCAGAAGAGTTTAGAAGAAATGCTGAGCTGTATGTATCTACTGCTAGGACAGCAAACTCTTCATTTCATAAAAACAAACATGTTTATTATAATGCAGTAAAGCCGTCATATAATGCATATACACCACATAGGCAGAACACCTATGTAAGGCCTGAGTCCAAAACAAACTTTCTCAAAAGGACAATGAAGGCACAACACACTACCACACCTCGTCCTCAATCTAAGTACGCAAGATTTACTTATCCAAAGGTTGAGAAAGGTAAAAAGAGTGATGTCAAGAAGAAAATTTTGAAGATCACTCAAATGTGGGTTCCAAAAGGAACAATGACACTGGCTAATCCTACAGGACCCGATACTCAACGGGTACCTAAATCAATTTCTTAATTTTTGCAGAAACAGGATCCAAAAGCCAAAAGCTCAAGATCACCAGATGAATGGATCCTTGATAGTGGTTGCTCAGGACACATGACGGGAAGAACAGACCTATTCTCAGAAATTCAAAGTGTCTATGGATCCTCAGTTGTTTTTGGTGACAACAGCAGAGGAAGAGTCATCGGCAGAGGATGTGTAGAGCAGAATGGGATTCGAATTGTTAATGTTGCTCTTGTTTCGAACCTTAAACATAACTTAATGAGCATAAGCCAGTTGTGTGAAAATGGATATAATGTTTACTTCATTAACTCTGGCTGTGATATTGTTGACAAGGTTACAGGAGAAGTGAAGCTTAGAGGCATCCGCAAGGGTGGCCTATATGTGGTCGATTGGCAAAGTGGCCAACAGGACTCATGCTTCGTGGCATTTAACAAAGAGGAAACAAATTGGCTATGGCATAAAAGATTAAATCACTTAAACTTCAAGACGATCAATCATCTAGCCAAACACAAGCTGGTCGAAGGATTGCCTGGTGAATCTTTCCGAAAGGAAGGAGTGTGCAAAGCGTGCCAACAAGGCAAACAGACAAAGACATCCTTCAAATCAAATCCAGAAAAGGATACCTCAGGGAGAATTCTCGAACTCCTACACATGGATCTGTTTGGTCCTGTCACACCACCCACAATCAATAAGAAAATATATACACTTGTGGTTGTTGATGATTTCTCCAGGTATACGTGGGTCCAACTTTTAAAGACTAAAGACGAAGTAAAGACCCTGCTACCTGAGCTGATCCTCAAAGAGCAGAACAACAAGGAGTTTACAGTTAAGAGGATTAGATCCGACAATGGGACTTAATTCTGTAATGGAATTCTAATGGACTTTTGTGCGGAGGCTGGAATTCATCATGAGAGGTCCACTGCTAGAACCCCACAGCAGAATGGATTAGCAGAACGAAGAAACAGAACATTGAAGGAAGCAGCGCGGTCTATGCTTGCTGATTCAGGACTCAATGGAAAGTACTGGGGAGAAGCCATCATGACTGCATGCTACACTCAAAACAGAAGTGCAGTTAATGGCAGATTTAACAAAACTCCTTATGAAGTGTATAATGGTCGTAAGCCTTCTATTAAACACTTCCGTGCTTTCGGTTTAACATGTTATATCCATAACAATGGGAAGTCTAGACTTAACACTTTTTCACCTAAGTCTGATGAAGGTGTTTTCCTAGGATATGGATACCCATCTCACAAAGGTTATAGAGTGTTAAACAAGACTACTCGACTTGTGGAAATAACATGCAATGTTATTTGTGATGAGTCTACTTTAGTGCGCAGGTCTAACAAAGATGATAAGGATGACAATCATGAGACCAATGATATCTATGATCAATCTTTACAAAATTCTTTCGAAAATATGAGTATTGATCCGATTAGGTCTAAGACTGATGTCACCCTAGAGGCATCGCACTCAGCAGGTGACCAGACTGCTGTCCAGGCCAGTGATGCTATTGATCATGCTGAGGCCCCATCTACAATTTATCTAAATGAAAATTTAGATGTTGCTGGTGCACTTGATGATCAAGAGGATGGAGAATCTACTGAAGATCCTAGCAAAGGAGTTGCTGGGAATCCAATCCTGGAGGAACCTGCTGCTGGAGCTCCACCTGTTGTCATACCTGCTCATATCGATCTTGTTCATGAAGATCAAGAAGCAGATGAAGAAGGAGTACCAGTTGTCCCAGTTACTGAACCCCAGGA
Source organism: Plectranthus barbatus (assembly GCA_026898455.1). Classification (NCBI taxonomy): domain Eukaryota; kingdom Viridiplantae; phylum Streptophyta; class Magnoliopsida; order Lamiales; family Lamiaceae; genus Plectranthus; species Plectranthus barbatus. Next base: position 744,935 of record JAPKLW010000156.1, on the reverse strand, counting down.
GAATGCAATAGAAGCTAATCAAAATAATACTCATCAAGGAGGAGAACCAGATGCTGAAACCACAGCACGAATCAGGCCTACATGGCTCCGTGCTCATCCCCCAGAAGGAATTCTTGGAAATATTAATGATCCACTGCTAACAAGACAAGGAAATGCAAATGCTATGCTAGCATGCTACATTTCAAGTAAAGAACCTAAAAAGATCGACGAAGCCCTGTCAGATCCAGATTGGGTGAAAGCAATGCAAGAGGAACTTGCAGAGTTCACACGAAACAATGTGTGGGAACTGGTTAACAGACCAGAGCACCAAAGTGTGATAGGCACAAAGTGGGTGTTCAAGAACAAGAAGGACGAATCAGGATCCGTTGTCAGGAATAAGGCAAGGCTTGTTGCTAAAGGATACAGACAATGTGAGGGCATAGATTATGATGAGACATTCGCCCCAGTAGCAAGACTTGAAGCCATTCGTCTATTTTTAGCATTTGCTGCATACCATGAGTTTGATGTGATACAAATGGATGTGAAGAGTGCTTTTCTGAATGGTGAGCTCAAGGAGGAGGTTTATGTTGAACAACCACCAGGATTTGAACAAGGCAACCAAGTATACAAGCTTAAAAAGGCACTGTATGGTCTGAAACAAGCACCTAGAGCGTGGTATGGAACTTTATCTAAGTTTCTGCTGAACAATGGATTTCAGAAAGGGAGGATAGATCAAACTCTCTTTCGCATTAAAGATGGAGATAGCATTTTGCTAGTACAAATATATGTTGATGACATAATCTTCGGATCAAAGAATCAAGATCTATGTGATAGATTCTCTGATCTCATGACTAGCCACTTTCAAATGAGCATGATGGGAAAAATGTCATATTTCCTTGGATTGCAAGTTCAACAGTCCAGAGAAGGAATCTTCATCCATCAGAAGAAATATACTCGAGATCTTATTGCCTAGTATTGTCCGGAGAAGACCAAGAGTCTGCGGATACCTATCAGCACAACATGCATTGCAACTCTTGAGAAGGAAGGAGATGATGTGAATCCTACTCTTTACAGAGGAATCATAGGTTCACTGCTGTATCTCACTGCTAGCCGACCGGATATCTCATATGTTGTTGGTCTATGTGCTAGGTATCAAGCCAATCCTAAGAAGTCTCACTTTGACACTGCTAAGAGGATTGTTCGCTACTTGAAGTGCACAGAGGGACTTGGAATTTGGTATCCCAGGGCAGACAGCTTCTCACTAAGTGGATACTCAGATTCGGACTTTGGAGGATGCAAGATTGACCGGAAGAGCACCAGTGGGACGTGTCAATTCCTCGGACATAAGCTCATCAGCTGGTTCAGCAAAAAGCAGCACTCTGTTGCTACATCCACTACTGAAGCAGAGTATGTGGCTGCTGCTAGTTGTTGCTCGCAGATTCTATGGATAAGACAGCAACTGCAAGACTATGGGATATCTCCTGAATGCGTACCTATCTACTGTGACAATAATAGTGCAGTGTGTATTACGAAGAATCCGGTTCATCATTCGAGAACCAAACATATCGATATTCGTCATCATTTCATTAGAGATCATCAGGAGAAGAAAGATATCGATATAAAATACATATGCACGGAAGATCAGATTGCAGATATCTTCACAAAACCGCTTGCTGAATCCAGATTTAAGGAGCTATGCATCAAGTTGGGTCTCATGGAGCTGGACGAGACCTTGGATGAATGAAACTCTGTTTTACTCTTTCTGGATTTCTTGAAGATCATGTTCTGGTTATGTTCATGAATTTTTGAAGATTGGATTCTATATGCTGAATAATTTGTCTAGGATGTTGAATTAATATTTGAAGTCTTACTTTTACTGAAAAGAAATTCAGCAGCGTGTTCACGTTATTTTACTTCTAGCAGAGTACTTACTTTCAGCAGATATGCAAATATAAATGGATTGCTATACGAGAAACTAGTTTTATGGAGAAAAGTCTTTTCCATTACTTCAACTTAGATTCATTACAAAAGCTAGCAAAAGCAAACATTTAAACTATCATTCATGAACTACAGAACGGAACGGATAAAAGTCATTCCTGTGGAGGGAGGATGGCCCCTCTGCTAGATCCGAAAACTCCTTCTCTAGCAACCAGCTCAGCTGCATCCCATTCAGCAGAGGGATGGAGGGATAAACTCTGGCGCAGTCTCTGACGGTTTCAAATATGAAACCCGCCCAGTCGAGAGTGTTCTCTTCATCATCAATGGCAAGCATAACCTGCCAGATCTCCTTTGTAAAAAGGAAATCGTTCCGGTCCTCACCCAAAATCATGTGGTTGGCCACATGAAAAATGTCGTGGTAAGGAGCCCGCAGATCCATCGCCACTGGGTTTGGAGAGAAGTTATACATCGAAGCAAGACGCCATCTCTTCCACGCTGACCATTCTGGCGCCACAGCAGAATTCTTATGGTCGAGGACATGGAAACGACCCCTTGGGAGTCCGAAGTCTCGTGCAAATGACTCCGGGGACCAACGGATCACCGTATTTTGGAAGGAGCCGAATACGACATTCTCTTCTGTTTTGCATCCCTCGATGAACCTGCGGAGCAAATCTTCATGAAAATGTCGAGGCATGGAGGTCACGTATTGCTTCAAACCCGTGTTAGTGATTTTTGATATCACCATGTCCGCCAAGTCAGGCGCATCATCGTAGTACGCCCGGAGGGCGAACTCATCCAGAATCTGATTGCGAGTGACATCGAGCATATCACTTGGAGACTCCATGAGTATTTAGAAGAAAAGGATTTTTTTTGGATTCTATGTTGTGAGTTGTGATGATGGAAATAATCCCAAGTGCCCTCTTTTATAGACGAAGGCACCTCTCACAATTTATTATTTCTTTGGAAATCGATTAGTCGTCAGAAATTGAAAGGTCACGACTGCATGGGGAGTCATATCACTTCAGCAGTGACGACTGGAAATCAACTCGGCGTTTGGCTCAAAATTTTTTTCATCATGACTCTTAATTATCCAATCCTCCACATCGATAATTTAAACGCCAATAAGGGAAAGTTTTGTCTCAGGATTTATTCGAATAGATTGAGTCAGACTACCTTTCTCTCATTATATTCGAAGGGGGGGAGAAGGATGACGATCGAGGCAATTTGGCGTTCAAAGTGTTCAGAATGACATTAATTATATCTGATGGCTGGATCAAATAAGAGTATGCCACATCAGCATACTTGAGTATTCCTTGGATAAATTATGGTTAGCGTATCTGCTAAAATATTTATTTCAACAAGTTTGCTAGACTTGTAGGCATATGGTTATTGCTGAGGGAGTCAGCAGATTGACCAAATCTGCTAAAATATGGAGTCTACTTCAGCCAAATAAGTGCATTAATTGATTACAGAAATGATCTGATCAACATTTTAGTATGTCGAAAATCAAATATTTCCTTTTGGATGATAAATTAGACCTATGCTGAGGTTTTTTTCGATGCTGAGGCCATCATTTAAAAGCAGAAGCTTGCTTCTTTCGGAGTATTGCATTTAATGCACGCAGACGGCGGCAGCAAATCAGATAATGCCACGTCAAACACACTCCAATTTTTGAAGAAAGTGTAAGTTGACCAAGTGTTTCAACCGTAGATTGAGACGTGAAAAAAAAAGAAACCCCAGCCGTCGATCTTCCTATACACTCCGAAATTACCTATTTCAAATATATTCCAATTCTTTTTCAATACCCCAAAAACCCTTCATCTCTTCAATTTGAAAACCCTCACTTTAGCCCTTTCAAAAACCCCACCGAAAAAATTCCCAAATCTCTAAATCCGCTTCAATGGCGTCCAACCCAAACTCCCCAAAATCTCAAAATTCAGACCATGATCAACCCGAACCTCATCAAATCTTAAATCCAGACGATTTCGTCACATCGTCCCCTCTTCAACCACCCACATTTATTTATCCTCAGACAGCCGATACACCTCTGCATGCCCGACATGCACCTGGGTTCACAGGCATAGAAAAAAAAAAGACATTGATGAATCGATTCCCTACAGCAAACTTGTCGTTTTGGCTCGGAAGAAGGAACTATCTGGCCGGTCAAGAGAACAAAAGCGTCTGACGCAGATCATGAAGGACAGAATCCTATATTTGCCTCTTGCCACCAAGCACATTCCTAAATGGATCATGGATTTACTCGATTCAGAGTTACTGGTAAACTATCTATCCTCTGAACCTGCCCGCTTTTATCCCCACATGGTCTCGGAATTTTATGCGAGGGCTGTCATGAATGCTGATCAAAAATCTTTCAAGACCAGCATATATGGGAATATTGTAGAAGTAAGTACAGATTTATTATCTAAGATATTTAGGCTTCGGAATTATGGACCCAAAATCTCTCAGTACAAATTGAATGATCTTGTTGAAATGGAGAGATGTTGGAACCTGTGGAAGAAGCCAGGGGAGTTGAAAGATAAGAAAGGACAGACAATTACCTTTAAGGTTGCGACCCCCATCAACACTCTGTCTGATGAATACAAACTACTGGCGGAGATAGTGATTAAAATGCTTCAATGCGATGCTGGATCCTACTCTGAATTATCTGCAAAGAAGTACTCTGTTATGATGGCACTGAATGATAATATCAAAGGAAATTGGGCAGAATTCTTCTTTGAACGTTGGGCAGAACATGTTCGGAAGAATGAACACATGGCAATCGATGGGACATTTTCCTCAAATGTGAACTTTGGATTAAAGATCAGCAAGTATTTGGAAATATTGTTCACGAATACAAGAGTTGACAGAGGAGAGAGTTTACTTCCAACAGACTATATACCAGCAACAAGGAAAGAGCCTAAGGCTGGAAGTTTTAGAAATCCGAGGAAACTGACCGGAAAATCTAATGTGGATACAGATAAACCCACATCTCCTGAAGAGGCGGATTATGCCACCGTTTCAAGCTTAGTCTTACAGCCTGCCATTCCTATGTCTGCTGAAAAAATTGCCGTCTTGCAAACAAATGCTAAAACAGAGCACTGCTTCAAAAATCTCGAGGAGATTGAAAAATTAGGAAATCTGCCTGTCGATCAGATCAATGAGATAATGACCGCAAAAGAAGCAGAACAGCCTTCGATTTCTGTTGGAGCAATGGCCGTACCAATTCAAACGAGGAAGAGAGCCTCAGAGACTTCACCTACAATCAAAGCAAAGAAGAAGACCAGGAGGAAATTGGTACTACTCAATGAGAAGGAAGAATTGGAGAAAGCAGAAGCAGAAAGAAAGGCTGCTGAAGCATTAGAAAGAATGATTGTTGATGAATCTGCTGAAAGAACTGCTGCTGAAGCCACAGCAGAGAAAGGCTCTATTGAGGATGCTAGCAAAGAGTCTGCTGAAGCTGATCCAGACTACGTTCCTAAATCCTTCAGAAAAACAGAAGAGCGCATCAAGGAAACAAAAAAAAGGAAGAGGGAGCGCGAAACTATGCTAAAGGAATTGGAAAAGAGAGACTATCAGAAATTCATCAGAAACTTGACGTTCGAAGGAAGAGACAGAAATTTCGAAAGAGTCAAATCAGTTGCTGAAGAATTTATGGCCCAGAAGAGAGCTGCTAAAGAAGCTAGCAAAGAGGTCAGTGCTAGCAGAGAAGTCAGTTCTAGCAGAGGAGTCGAGGCTAGCATAGTAAATGAAACATCAGCAGAGCACATGAATCATCCAATAGCAGAAAGGAATGATGCTGGAGAAAATCAAATTCCACCAGAGAATGAAGAAATAGCAGATACTTCAGCAGTACTATCATAAGGGATGCTACCGAAGATTCGGCTGCTGATCTTCTTCATCTAGCAGAAGAAGCTGCGAAGAAAGGAAAAGGGAAGGCTGATTTAGCAGAAGAATCAACTCTCAATCAGTCACCTAATCAGCAGATTAACATTGAAGAAGAAGAATTATCAGATAGAGAATTTACTAAAAGGCTGGAATCTGGAGCATTCAATGAAACTCACTACCCACGGGAAAAGATTCGCAGAAGAAATGATGCAGAATCTAGTGAGATTCGAAATGTTGAAGAACAAGTCGAATCACTCATCAATCCTGGTTCAGTGAAAGGAAATCCAGAAGAAGATATGTTAGCAGATCTGCCGGTGCAGACACCCCTAGCAGAACATCCGAAGGAAACACTCGTTGGTAATCAATCTGCTAACACATTAGAAGAGCAATTAGGTGCTGAAACGCCTCAACTAGAAGAAAATGATTCTCACCTCACTGAACCTGAATCATCTTGCATCTCTGAATCTGACACCGATGGAGAAGCTGAAGAAATTTACAATGCAAAGTTCTTGAGGAAAGAAACCACAGGATCGGAGGCTATTCTTCGAGTACCCCTCAATGGGCTGCCAGGACGTCGCTATGGACTCCGAAGAATTAGTCAATGGTGTGCAAAGGTTCATCCCGAAGAAGTACCTAACTCTGACTTAGGACCTATGGCTGAAGAAATAGAGCAGTTTGTTGAATCTGAAACAGAAAGAGCCATAGCAGATCTATTCCACAGTGAGTTGGATGAATTAATACCGGAAGGACGCTTATTGGCAGAAGAGTTTCGCCGATGGAAGAAGTTTGATTACATCATGTATCAACTCTGCTTCGAAGAGAGGATGATATGTATCGCAACTAAAGGATTAAACTTCTGGAGGCGTGAGGAACGTTGGTGCTTTGATTGGGTTGATCAAGTTCCAGGGATGAAACAATTCTCGAATAAACAAGTAATGTGCAGACTTCAAGCCATCCGAGAACACCGTTCCCTCTCGAAGACTGCTGGGTTACCCAAGTCCACCTTCGTACCTGATGGATACTCTGATGCTAGAGTTGAATTGTCCAAACGACAGGCAAAAGCTGCTGTTGCCTACGAGAAACGTCAGTTGGAATATGAATCGCAACAAGAGGAGCGTCGGAAGGCTCGAAGAGAGGCACTGGCCACTGAGCGAGCTGCTCTGAAATTTGATGTGCAAATAGTCAAATTCCTAAATCATGATATTCAGGAAATAGTTAAGGAGGCTCAGGAAGCAGAGGCTCGAATTGCTCAGGAGTCCGCACAGATTCTGGAGGCCGCTCATCGAATAATGGATGAGGAAGCTTGTTATCAAGCACATATTGAAGCAATTGCAATTCAAACACAGCAATCACCTATTCCAACAAACATAGAGCTTATTGCAACCACTTCCTTCAATGCCACTCCTATCTCTTCCGTACAGATGGTCTTTCCAATGAATGCTGATATGGCTGCTGCCTTTGACTCTTACTTGCAAGTAACCATTGATGAAAGAGTATCAGGGGCAACCGCTAATCTAAGAAGAGAAATTGATGAAGTACGAGAAGATGTATCCCATGTTCGCTCGGAGAATGCTGAAAACAAGTTGGCTATTGCTGAAAACAAGGTGGCCATTGCTGAAAACAAGACAGGTCTCGAAGTTGTTCAAAAGGACCTGGGAGAGACCAAGGTCAAGCTAATGAAGACAATGGTGAACTACTGTACCAACTTTTTGGCTGCAATGAAAGAGGGGGAAGAAAGAAGAAAGGCTGACCTAGAAACAAAAAGAAAAGAAGATGAAGAGTTAGCCGCAAAGAAAGATGATCTAAGGAGGAAAGCAGAAGAAGCAAGGGAAGAATCAAGAAGGAAGGAGCAAGAAGCAAAATTAGAATATCAGAGAAAGGAACACGAGCTTCAAATGCAGAAGATTGCAATGGAACAGGAGAAATTGGCCAAACAGCTGGAACGCGAGGCTGCTGAAAGAGAAACAGGAACGAAGCTTCTCAAGAATTTCATGAAATTCACTATGGATAGATTTGCTGATATACAGAAAGGAGAATCATCAGATCTAGCGGACAGCGAGAAGGACAAGCCAGCTTCACCAACACCAGATCCATAAACGTCAAGGTCAAATTTTTTTTCCATTAGTCTCTGTTTTCGAATCCAATTTGTACTTAAAATGCTATATCATCTATAAAATTGGATCAGACTTAGACAAATTCTCCTTGTCCACTTCTGATTTTCACTTGTGTGCTTTAGTTGATCTACACTTCTGGTGTATTCAACAAATTTGCATGAAGATATGGAGATTTTATTCTGATTGATGAATGCTTGCTGATTTTATGGGTGATAGAAATTCTAGCATATTACCGTTGTGCAACATTCACTCATATTTAATCGAGAAATATTCCCCAGCACCTGTTGAGGGGGAATTTGCTGAATTCATATTTTTGCTAGAACCTAGTTGGAAAAACTCTGTGTTAGATTGATAGGATAAAACAACTTTGTAAAGCACAGACATTCTTCCACTTACGGTCAGCAAACGATAGTAAGCTTTGATCGCACCAAAAAGGGGGAAATTGTTGGGAAATTATTCCTAATATCCTCCTTAGGGGTAATTTGTAAAAGGTTTTGTTGGATCAAACCTTACATAGTTGGTCGATCATTTGCTGAATTCTAGATAGATTAGCATACTCTGTAAAGTCCTGTATAGGAATCATATTGAGTTGTAATAGATTAGTATGCTAAGAAGAACTCCTAGCAGATAAGGAACAGATGCCGTTTGCTACTAGTAATCGAACAGCAGAATGCTAAGGCATTAGCATTCAGCAGCAGCATATAATCTGCTAGAGAAGCAAGCGAATGGAGGATTGCTAGCAAACAGGAGAACGTTTGCTAGACAATACACAACGACAGAATGCTAAGGCATTAGGATTCGGTATCCCTCAGCGACGAGTAAAGAGTCGCAAACAGCAGAAGTCAAAGGATCGAAGGCAGTAAAAGACTTCAGCAAATCTTAGCATAACAAAGGGCGAGATTCAAAAGCTGAAGACGAACTGCCACACTGACAAAAGGACACACAAAGGTCGAAACTTTCCCTAAGTAGTTTGGAAAGTACATCTCTATTCGAAAAGTGTTCTATCAAGTCAATCCACTCTTGGACAAAGAAGCCGTTGTGTCTAACAGATATGGAGATTCAAGGTTTGAATCTCCACCTATAAAAGACAGATTCAAGAACCGGATTGACTACTGCTTTTCTCACTTTACACATTCACGAACACTCAAGCTAGAGATTCCTTTGACAAAGTGAACTTACAAAAGTAGTCAGTTGAGAGCCGTGCTAAAGATTATTAAAAGCTCCCAACAACCAGAAGTGTCGCTCATTGATTTACTGACACTCCATTGAAGATATTCTTTATTGCATTCAAGAATATTTCAATCATTGAGATTCCTTTCTTTTAGAAAAGAATCTAACAGTCGAACACCTGAAAAGGTCAAAACTAGGACGGGCGTTTAGCCACATTCAAGGACAGTCAGGAAGTGACTATAAAACTTCCATATCAGGCAAGGCAGGAGTTTCGAAGGTGTGCCCTTGACCCCCAGCCAAACCTTACCGGAGAAGTTCAGACTCACGGAGGATAGCTGTCAAGTAGCCAGGCCGAAAGCTCACTGCCTACTTAACTGGAAAGGCGATTCCTTGTAATCTGTATACTTTTCTAGTGAAATTCTTAGCGATTCGGCTAAGGAGTGGACGTAGATCTATTTGATCGAACCACTATAAATCTTGTGTCTGTTTACTGTTTTATTAAGCTACTACTCAAGATCGATTTGAAACCTAGCAACAGAGTTGCTAGAGTATATCTGAAAACACACTTAAGTAACAACTTGAGCTAAGAAACATTTGCTAACAACGTAAAGTGTAGGAGCAGTTTATTAATTCCGCTGCATCTCGTGTTAAGTTTGAATCACGACGACTCTGGTATTTAGGGACCAACACAGATACGTCATCATCAGTTGATGTATTACCAGCACGGAGCTTATCAGCAAAGACGTCACAAGAAAGGCGCTATTCAACCAGTTAGAAGACACACTCAAGCCATAACAAGCAAGGACTTACTTAAGACCATACTTTAAGCTTGGAGAACTTAGAGTCTGATGCATTCAAAGGCTTTTTTGTCCCAAGAATCAACAAGCAAATATTCCTTGGACTGGCTAAAAAGTGCCATTTTGATTGACGCAGTAAATGCCTACCTACTCTAACAGAAATGACACTGCAAGTCAGAAAAAACGAGACTTGATGCATTCCTTTTGTCTGACAACAGCTCTAAATGACAAAGAGACTCAAACCTTACAAGGAGCGCCTATAAATAGAGGTCGCATTTCACCTTGAGAAGGTTACGAATTTTACAAGAACCAATTTTGAGCACAACTGAAAAAACATCAATCTCCTCTCTGCCAATTTCTCAAAATCTTCCACTGTCATATCCTAAAGCTTTCATGCTGATTCTATCTGCTTCTCGTGTTGTTTCTTGAATACGAGGCTCAATGCTTTAAGCAAGAGCTAACTCTGTTTTCTTACTCCATGAGTAAGAAAGCATCTTGAAGTTGTCACTACTCTGGTGTCAACTATCACGGGTGTATACCAAGAACTGATGTTCTTGAGAGGAACTCAAGCTCTCACGTTCAGTTTGAAGGTCAAGGTGGTGTGCCGATGCTTCAAGCTTGAAGAAATTCTTGATTGCTAATGATTTGGCGAGTGCACAAGTGAACTGGTGGACATGACATTCACCAGCTAGCAATAGATTATTGACATCTTTGTAATTGACAGTTTAGAGATTCCAAACTGCGCGTCTGAAGAGAGGACGCATGACGGTTTTGTCCGAACCTCTATAAAAGCTGGTGTTATTTACTGCTTACTTTAAATTCCGCACTAAATTTAAAACCTAACACCTCAAGTGTTGGAATATAACTGGAATCGACTAAGTAATATATTTGACATGCAAAACAATTGCATTTCTAAACATGAGATGGTGCAAGAATCACCAGTTCGGAGGGCTCAATCTTGAAAGACTTCCGCTGCACCGTTGCCTAATTCTGATCTCGGGACCAACAATTAAGGAAATTGTTGAAATTGTAATTGTATAGTTCATGTTTATATAAATTAGTTGTTTAATAAGTTAGTTCACCCTGTTTCACATAGTTAATGAAAACTACTTATTATTTGAATTCTCTAGACCGCAACTCCTTTAATCATAAAATACATTTAGAATACGAAATTGATTATCTGACTTTAATTTATTAGAATTAGGTGGAGTTTGATTCATAACTTTTAATATGTAATATAAAAATATATATCGACAAAGATTAGATCCAATACAAGCACTGAAATGTAGTTAGTCTTTAGATTAATTAGATCTACAATTAAGATAAAAATATTAATTATTATAAAATACAACTTTTAAGCATAATATAAAATTAAAAAAGTAGAATATAAGAATATATCAATATCTAGTCCATAATCCAACTTTTTTTCATAATATTATCCCTTTTTTGCCAGGTATGTTATGGTTGATATATGTTGTATGTGTGTGTTTTTAAAATTATATCTACTATACTTAAGTCTTAAAGGAAAAATTTCTTTTAATAATTAGTTTTTTTTTAATCTCAACTGTTATACGATCAATTTTAAAAGTCATATTCATTTATTATTAACGTAAATTTTATTTTTAGCATTTAATAAAATGGTGATAATCATGTAATAACACCTCTCCGTATAAAAAATAATACTCCCTCCGTCCCACTTCAATTAGCATACTTACTAAATTGGGCGTCCCAACTAAATTGTCACACATTTCTAAAAATGACAACTTTTTCACACTCAACAATAAAATATTAATTCCACTAACTCATTCTACACTCACAACTCTTAATTTTCGTGCCGAAAAGAAACATGTCAATTGACATGGGACGGATGGAGTAATATATTTGGACTCTTGATTTTGTTGATTAAACAATTAAGATTTTTTTAGGATTGATTAATTAGTTAATTAAGTTAATAAATAAGATAAGAGAGTTTATTAGTAATCAACATTATAAATTTAGTAATAGCCACTCTATCTAGTTTAACAATTTGAAACCTTCTCTCCTCTCATTTTTTCTACGTACCCTTGCATACTAATTAAATTGATTTATCTTTTTCGATTTAAATTTACTTTTTATGAATTATATATGTCAAATTAAAGATATTTTCACAATAAATTTTATGATATCAATATTGCATATGTTAAATTTAAAAAATTTGCACGAAAATTCTAAATTTGTATCTAACTGATATATATTTTTCATTGTTTTTACATTTAAAATAAAATATACTCGTACATTTGAATAGAAAAAGGCCTCAAGTAGCTAAAATACATGTGCACAAACCCATGCATTTTTTTACCAAATGAAAATGCATTCTTTGTCCAAGACATATAGTACATTTTTAGTCCTAGATAGATGTATTTCATTCTATTTACATTTAGAATATAAAATGCACATAATATTGACTAAATGTCTCAAGTAATTGAGACTTTTTTTACCAACTGGAGTATTTTTTAAACAAAGGAAGATACAAATATTTTTCCGAAGCAAATGCATTTTTCAATCCTGGACAAATATATTTTATTATATTGGCATTTATGCTAAAAGAAATATACAGACTTTGAGAAAGAAAACTATCGACATGAAAAAATCATAGTGCAATTTTGGATTTGCATTTTTACAATCTTACCACTATAATAATTATACTTACAAAAATAATGCACACTGATTCAAGATCATCATAAGTGTTAGATTTTGGTTTTTAATGTATACTGTAGTAATTATTTTTGGCATTGAAGGCACTGATGAAATCCACCACTATTTCATCTATCTCAAATTAATGACCACATTAATTACTGGGTGAGAAATTCTGCATTCCTTAACCTAAGAAAGTTAATACATCATGCAACCATAATGTAATTTTAGTAGTCAGGTAGATTGGTATGATCATTTTCTCAAATTCAAATTCAAATTCGAAACCGACCAAGTTCAACTCAAAATATATATACTTCCTCTTGAACTGTAAAAATTACCAAACTATGCGTAGTTTATCAACTCTTTTAAAATAGCTCAATCATAAATTCCTATTCAATTTCTCATAGCTTCGATCTTTGATTGCAATGCTGCATTAAAAAGACTTTTTTTTTTTTTTTTAAAAAAAAGGATCAAATATTTCAATGTGTTTTAAATATTCATGTATTTCTTATCCCTTTTGTTTTTATTTACTGCCTCATATATAGTGCCGTAATCAACAAAACTTATTATAGATGTATGGACATGGTGACGCATGAATAGAAAATGTAAGAGAATTTAAAAATAGAGGATCTATTATATTAAAATCCGTAGCTAGCTAGGTAGTAAGAAATAGAATGTAGTGGCATTAAGACGTACCTAAATTAGTTGTAATGCAATGGTGAGACGAGTCAAATATTTAATTCACTACAACAAACATCGCCGTCATCCCCATTTTAATCCCCTTCCTTAATTATTACATCAACAACCATCAATAATATTCCAACCTTGTATTTCCCATGAATCACATTATTGGGAATGAACTTTTGTCCTCCTTACTTGTATTCTAATGTAATCGTAATTTGTAACCCACAATTCAAATTATATATCATTTTCGTTCGCCTAGTCATGGTTAAAATTAATTTTAATCATTATTATCACCTTTAATCTATTGTCGTATTAATAATAGAATTAATTTTAATTATTATTATTGTCGAGAATTGTAACTCTGTTGGCCAAATGAAATCAAACTCTTTTAATCAATATTATATTATGATCAGTTACTAGTAGTAGTCTATTTCAGCGTCCCAGAAATTCATCAAATCTCTCTTACTCTTACCCCAACCACACCTCTTGAGATTAATGGACCTAGACTTATCCCCCACCAAAAGCGCCGATGAAACCGAGCTCGACAGTACTCCACCTCAACCCATCAAGAACCAGCACCCTCACCCGCCGGCGGCGTATAGGGAATGCATGAAGAACCATGCAGCCGATATGGGGGGTCATGCTGTGGACGGATGCGGCGAGTACTTGCCGGCCGCCACCGTGGTTCCAACAGACCCTTCCTCGCTAATATGCGCTGCCTGCGGCTGCCACCGCAACTTCCACCGCCGTGACCCTGAGTCCCCGACCACCGCCATCACCCCACCCTTTCTCGATTTCCGCCGGCCGGGAGCCAATCGAGCAGCCACTTCGCTCTCTCCGCCGCCCCACGTGCTGCTCGCACTCGGCACCGCGAAGGAGCCGGTGACGCCAAGCGTCGAGAACCCACTTGGCAGAAAGCGTTTCAGAACAAGATTCAGTCAGGAGCAGAAGGAAAAGATGCATTCTTTCTCGGAGAAGCTCGGTTGGAAAATGCACAAGTCGGACGAGGCGGCGGCGGCGGAGTTCTGCCGCGAAGTCGGAGTGGCGAAAGGAGTGCTCAAGGTGTGGATGCACAACAACAAGAACACAATCGGCAAGAGAGAAGCCGCCGAAGGTGGATCGATGAGGAAAAATGAAGAAACTAGAAAGAGCGATGATGATGATGATGATGATAATGGCGGTCACTTTCAGAATGGAAGTGGCGGTAGAGTTCATTTTCATGATTCCAATAATGCTGCCTCTTCTTCTTCACATTGAATCAACTCAATTAACTAATAGATCATATCCTAATTAATCAATTAATTAACTAAATTTGATGGAAACCATAAATTGTTATTCATATTAATTGATGTATTTCTATTTTTCACCTATTTCTCTTCAATTTCAATCATTGTCCGTCTATCATTTGGCTTTTCATTTTTACCATATTTCTCAATGATTGTGTATTTTACTCCCTCGAGGAACAAATTTGTAATTTATTTCTCAGTGATTTATAATTTTTTAGGACCAAGATTTTATAACCTGTGAGAATTTTTTTTTTTATAAAAAAAATAACGCAGAAAACGTGTATGGTAGTTTTAATGATTAATTATACCATTTATTTTATTAATCGCCATTTTCTTCTTCGTAATTGTATAGTTAATAATCAATAAAGACATTACATAGAATCAAGTTTAGCCAATACTGTTTTGATTGAATTAAACTCTAAACTCATTTATTATCAAATACATCAATGTTCATCAGCTTAAAAGCAAATTATTTTATTACAAAAAGATCATATTTACTCATATTTAGTTTTAATAACAAATGAAATTAATCAAATACTTATTCTACTAGCTACTAATTAAAATATAAAAACAATATTTGCAAGAGTCTTTTTTTTTTATCCATTCAAGATTTCAATAATACATGAATAATTTAATTTATTTACAAAATTAACCAAACAACTAGTAGGTCCTAAAAAAAACAGGAACCTGAAAACGCATTTCACCAACATTTGTTTAGATCAAGTCTGTTTGATTAATATAGTTTGCAAAATAATTATTACATGCAAGAGGAGTGCAAGAAAAGGACGGATTTATCTTTCAACTTTTTGAAGCTTTTGCAACTCTAGCTATTAATTATTTATTTTTTGGGTGGGTGGGTATGTAGAAGTATTCACAATAGTTATGCAGTTTGTCGTCTTTCAATTCAATTCATCAGATTTCACGAAATTGGTGAATTTGTTTGTATTGCAAATTGTAGGCTGATAAAATCTATCTCTATAAAATGTATCTTCACTGTTTCATATAAGTACAGTCCCACATCGAAAATCTACTGCAACTTATTTTATGATCCTTACTATCAATTCTACCAATATCTTAATGACTTCAACTTTATCGCATATAACTAATTTAATATAAACTGGCACCTATTTTTATTTTTGATCTTCGAGATTATCGTATAAGAGAGAAATTTAATGTGTTTATGCAATAAAATAGCATGTATAGATAACTTTTGCCATAAAATAAGTGTACATGTTCAAACGATGCCGTTTTATACATTAGCTTAAGTTAAAAAATATATATCAGCGGTCAATATTAATCACCATTTAATATTTAATTTGACGCAATACAGAATTAACCGCATCAACGTTGAAGATTGTTTTCAGTTAATGGAAATTATAGAATAAAACAATCAATTATCTTTGTTGTACCCATGTTTTCTAATCAAGTATACTAAAAGATATAATTGTCTCTTGTTTGGGGTACATGGTGAAAACATCTTACCTATGATTAAAAAACATCTTATCTATGACTAAGATATCATGAGTTTGAGCTTTTTTGCAAACATCTGTATGTGTGAGTTTAAATTAATGTAAGAGTGATTACCTTAAATAACTTATTTCACTAAAGCACGATATTAAAATAATTATCAAGTTGTAAAATGTTGAGTGTTGGTCCCGATGTTTCAGAGTAATTTCAGTTGCACAACGGAATAATTGTTAATGAGAAACTTGCACTTATTCAAACTGAGTGTCAGTTTCAGCTTGGTTTGTCAAATCTTAGTATGCGATTAAGTCCGAATAGTTTTACCTTCAGTTTCAGTTTATACTTCAACACCTGAGTGTTGAGTCTTAAAGAAAGAGCGATAAAAATACAAAGGATTATAGTGGTTTGGACACTAAAGGTCCTACGTCCACTCTTTAGACGTCAAAAGTCTGGAAATCCACTAATTGACGGATTACACAAGGTGCTCCTATGATCTATCGCTTGTTGAAGGATGCCTCGTCATTCAGTCCACAAGCTCACTCGCCTGGTCCTTTGCTCGTCCTTCACTTCGCAACCTCCTCGTCGCCGCAATGGGGTATTTATAGTTTCCCCGAAATTGCCAGCTTGGCGGCAGAATGCCTGTATGAGTCAAAGTACCAGATGTACTTGATTATTGTAATCTTTCTTGGAGAAAAATATTACCAAAGAATAACTCAAAACAGATTATTCTGAGTCTCGTGTTCACGACAGTGATACACAAAATAGCTTTGAACGCCTCTGTTGGTCCCGAAATCAGTATGTAAATGTGCAGCAGAAGTAAGTTTGATTTGCACTTGTTATCTGAAACTGACTGGAACTTAGTTTCAATTTAACGAAAAGTAAAAATAAACTCAGAATATTATTAAGTAAGTTTCATAGTTATATACTTTAATACTTAGCCAAGTATTGAAGGTTTCAAAGTAAGTTTAGAAACTTGAGAATGCATAAACTTAAAGAAAGCAAGTAAATGACTCAGTATATTTATAGTAACTCGGACTTAAAATCCTACATCCACTCATCCGAACTTAGTCAGGAATCCACTAAGTATCAGTTTTACAAGCCACCTTCTATCTATGGTCAGCCCGTCGGAAACCTCCGTCCTCCAATTTGCTGACATCACTCGCGTAGGAATCCCTTGCAAACTAGCACTTCTTCAGGTTGAAGTGAGGATGCACCCCACAACCTTCCCCCTGGATGTTGGATGTTTTCTTGTTCTTCCCAGAACTCAATGTGATTGGCAAAAGCCCGTAATAACCAATATCCAAGAGTCGGATATTGATTGCTATGAAAGTTATATTCACCTAGAAATAGCTTCAGCTAAAAGCTTTTGCCTCGTTCTTTGACAAGATAGCATGGAAAGATTAACTTGAGTTAGAAACTTAAGTCTTGTGTTTAAGCACACGAGAAATCAGAGAGAACGAGTAGAAAATTTGACAGAGCTTCAGCGTATCTTTTCAAGAGAATTCGTAACCTTTTCAGGTTGAAGTGTCGACCTATTTATAGTCTTCAAGGGGACAATTTGAATTTCCACCCGTTAGACACATAAATCAAGTTGTTAGACATATGGGGAATGTTGTCCAATCATAGCCCATACTTTGGTCTGCTCTGCTGTGCCGCCTGCTTTATGCTTTTGGCAGTGTACTTTCCACCAACTTTGTGTCAGACTAAGTTTCAGTTCAAGGAATCCAAGTATGAGATATCCTCGTACTGACTTATTGACTAAGCATTGAAGTGCCTTTAAGTCTGACTTCGAACATTTGTGTTTCACGTGCTTTTGAACCTCTATACTGACATTCCTAAATCAGTATAGGCTTTCTCCATACCGACATTCCAAAGTCAGTATAGGCCACACGCATACTTAGTGAAACTCAATTTCCAAAACATAGTTTCCAGAAACCTAAGTTTTTGGCCTTACTAAGTTTTAAGCACGAAACACTTCTCTTCTTTTCTCGAGCTTTATCATCTTGAATGTCTTCCTCAAAAAGTAAGTTTTTGATCTTTGCTCGATCTTCAGCTTCTAAGTTTCTGATCTATTACAACTCGAACAATCCTATACAAGGATTACAATTGATAACTGTAGAAACTTAGAACTAAATTGAGTTTTGACATATCAAAACACCAAATTAAAGGGTGAACTGAAACTCAGTTCCTAACAATTTCCCCCTTTCTAATATTGTCAAAACTACTTACTCAAAGTCAAAAAAGAAAATGAAGCATGATATACTGAGTTTACAAAGACACTACTAAGCACACGAGTCCTTATTTTGACCTACTCTATTTGATCTTCCCCCTGAATTAGAGAGATATTTCTCGATTAATACCAATAGAGTGAAAAGTAAGTACGCTGCTCACACTAGAAGAGTGAGTTCGGCCAGGTAAAAAAAACTTAGAAGGAGGAAGGAGAGAGAGAGAGAGAGAGAGAGTGAGAGAGAGAGAGAGAGAGAGTGATTGTCTAAAGGTCAGTTTCAGAACTTTCATTAATGAATGGGAAATTGCAAGTACAATGGAAGAACAAAAATTGAACTTACAAAAAGACTAAGTACAAGGACTCAGTACACTGGGAGAATTATGGAGGAGGAGGATCAAATGAGGATGGTGTAGCTCCAGATAATTTTGACACAAGTTCAGCCAGCATGTTAAACTGATCCTGTCTCCTATTCTCTTCTGCTTCTTCTCTTTGCCTTGCTTCCTCTTCCCTTAGTCTCCGCTCTTCATTTTCTTTCTTTTTCTTCTTTCCTCTTTTTTAACAATGTAAACTAGGGTTGAGACGGTAGACTTGTTTGAGGAGATGGACTCTGAGGTCTCAGCTTCTTTCTGGTCAAATCGGGCCTTGAGCTCATCAAGCTCATTTTGAAAGAATACCTGCATCTATGTCATGGAAGCAACAGACATCCGCTCTGCAGTTGTTTGAATCTGCGTGTCAGTTTTAGCAATCGAGGTGATGGTAGGCACTATAATAGTGGAGGTACTGGGCATCTCAGGAATGTGAATGACATGAGAGACCGGCACCAGACCCTACATTAGCCTCTGTTCAGCCTCTGCCCTATCATACTCTACCTGCCTTCGCTTCTCAGCTTCTGTCGCCTCTTGGATTTTTCGTCTTTTCCTTGTCTCTATAGTCTCGATCATTCTTCGTATTTTCTTGGCCCTCATCAAGTTTGCAGACCTAGAAAGAGTTTCTAAGCCTGAGCTAATGATTTGACTGATAATCTCAGCAGCTCTCTCTGCAGTGTGTTGGACAATCAGTTCATAGGAGATAGCATGGTCTGCTCCAGGTCAGCTTTCTCTTCCTTGGCATTAGCAAGCTCTTCTATTGTTCTCTGGAGCTCAGCTTCCATACACCGTAGTTGCTCAGTAAGTTTTTGCATTTTCTCCTTCTTAGCAACTATTATATTTTGATAGTCCTCCGGAGTGAGAGCTGGAGCTGACTCTGTTTCTCACCCAGTAAGCATGAGGGAAGGTCAGCTTGAGTAGAGTGTAGCTGAGTGATCGGACGAGCAGAGATGGGTGCTTCAGGTACAAATAGGAAGTCAGAAGGGGGGCATCCTGTGAGCATCCAGATGTAAGTTGTGCTCATCATAAGTTTTAACTCTGAAGGATTGGATAGCTAGCAACCTCATCTGAACTTCCCTCTCACTCATTTGCCTTGTCTCCGCCTGGGCAGTCCATTCGTTCTCTCATATCTCCTCTGACCTCCAATAGGTTAGGCCCAACCTAGCCTGCATAATAGATAGATCCTCATTATTAAGTTCGTGCATGACTAAGTCGAACCTCCTCCACCTCCTGAACTCATGCCTCAATATCCTGTTGGCCTCTGAATCTTCAGCAAGTAAGTCAGGATATAGCAGATTAATTTCCTCCACGACTCTACGCTCTATCCTTTGAGAAATTTTGACAGCCTAGGGGATCAACTTAACATGCCCTACTTCAGACCATTGGATTGGTGGGCACCATCTTCTTATGCGCCCATAAGAGAATTCTGGATGAGGTAGCCCACTCAATGGAACTTTGTACTCCGGAAATTGATTGGGTTTGTAAGCATGATCCTTGACCCTTTCATCCCAAGGATGCGGCCTCCAGACGCCGTGCATATCCCTCTTATAAATTCCTCAGACATCTGAGGATTTCTCTGGTCTTCGTCGTCATCGGAGGTTATCAAGGAGTCATTTGATGAGATCTCCATTGCACCCTCACCTCCCTGACCACCATGAGAACTCTCAGCTTGAGTGGAGTCAAGCTGAAGCTGAGTTGACTCAATCTCAGCTTGGGAGGGGGATCTCCCCTTGCGTAGTCCCCTCTCCCTGCTCCTTCTCCTTTTCCTGATCCGCTAGTTTTACAGGGGTGGTCACCCGCACATCCTCAGCTTGTTTCTTATGCTCTTCCATGGAAAGCTCGGTAACTTCACAAGCACTTGAGATGACAATCTCCTCAGCATGAACTACTACATCTTTCTCTAGCACTTCAGTTTCATGCTGAGTCTCCTCCACTCCTTTCTCTGGCACCTCAGACTCCTGCTGAGTGCCCTCACCAGCTTCCTTCTCAACAATTTCTTCTGCCAGTTGTTTCGGGTCATTCGCCCCTTCAGTCAGTTCCATCTCCACTAGAACTTTAACCACGGGTTTCTCAGGCTACTCGAATTGCCTATTGGATGTTGGTCCATGCCATGAGCTTCCCTGTAGAGTTCTTCGGATGTTCTAACCTCAGAAGTATCTGATAGGAAATGAATGTGAATCTCCTGGGGAATCTTCACTAGTGGCTCCTGGAAAGTCAGCTTACGCCTGGCACATGAGTCAGTTTGCTTGCCCTGGCGCTTGTGACTTATAAGCTCATATTTTGCCTCACTTATCACATTATTTTCTTCTTTGTTTCTTGCATATCTAGTAGTTCTTGGTATTAATCGAGCATGAACTATTTATAGGGGATATTATGCTTGATGTGCTCAGTTTTGTAGGTATTTGAGGCTAAAAATGAGCTAAAGGTGAAAAGAGCCAAGCTACACAGAGTTGCTGCTTTGATTGACACACGTGAAGTCGACTAAGTTGGAAGACGTGCCAAAATCCTGAAGTGTGACCTCTTTGTCGATCGACATGGTGCATGTCGATTGACATGGATGTTGGATGTCGATCGAAAGGCGAGAACAGCTGAAGGCTCGACACAGCCGGTGTCGATCGACACAGAAGTCCAGGAAGGAAATTTTGCCTGTTTTGGAGAGTTGTGATATTTTAGCCCATTGCCTTTTCAAGATCAAAATCATCCCCTATAAATAGGACTTATAGGAGCTTGAAAATTGTCCTTAATTTACCTTTAAATTAGCATCTTTTTATAATTATTTTCCCTTTTAATTTTCCAGAACTCTTTAATTTCACTGTTGCATATTGGATTCAAGTACTTTAAGGTTCCTATTGCTTTAATGATTCAAGTAAGTTTCTTTATGCTTATTGCAATTTTTATTTCAATTATGTTAGACTAGAACCCTTAACAGGTTCTAGGGTTTTCTCCATCATTTTCAACATGTGTTAATTCAATTAATTCCAAACCTTAATTAAATTGGTTCAAATTCTATGTTTTTCACTCCAAAATCTATTTTCAATTGAAGGACCGAGAGATGAAAATTGGATTAGGTTTATAGTAATTAATTTGAGATCGAGAGAAGATAATTAATAACAGGAAAATAGAACTTTGATACAACTGATTTCTGTCTCAAACATAAGAATTAGTAGTAAGGTTTTCAAATTTGTATCTTTATCGAGATTGACTAGTTTGTGTTCTTGAGACCGAGAGGTAAAATTCACTTTCTAGTAGTCTAGGTTTTAATTGCCCAACAAAGGAATTAACTCCAATATATCAGATTTCCCACCTAAGTAATTATTTTGGGTTTGGATTGATTGTTTATGAATGTTGAATTGGATTGGTTGATTTCCCTAGAATCTGTATTTTATTTATTGAATCTTATCTCAAAAGTATTTTCTGTTTTAGAAAACAAAACCCCTTCTCAAATTTGGATTCACTCAAACAAAGAATAGATAAGCTATGCAAGGACGACATCCACCTCCATACGAGTCTGAGATTCTGCCAGTTTTGTTGGGGTGGTCGCCCGCATCTCCTCGGTCTTAGTCTGAGCCAGACCAACATCCCCTTGCGCTTATGCCTGCTCCTCTTTCTCAATCTCCACAACTTTTGCCAGTTTTTCCGGGGCGGTCACCCGCATCTCCTCAATGTTTTGAACTTCAGCATCAGCATGAGTAGCCTCACCATGCACGGCTGCCTGCTCATCATCAACATACTGATCAACTAGATCAAGTACATCATCGGTAATTTCTTCCTGGTTGATCTCAGAGACTATGTGATTAAATGCTTCGTCAATAAGGATGTTCATAGGAGTAGCCAAAATTGGCTTCTCGACCACCAGCTTCCTTGATCCTTGAACTATAGGGACGATTGTTGGACTGGCAGTCTCTGTAGCCTGCACATTGCCATTAATGGACCTTGCTAGAATGGTTGCCATTTCTTCTTTCCTCTTGGCATCGGCTTCAGCTTTAATCTTTGCGAAAGCTTCATTGCAGGATGCTAGCTTCGCCTCCAGCTCAACCTGCTCAACTTTATTTAATGCCCTTGCCTTGGAATTTTCAACCTCAATCCACTTTAGCCTCTTCGCCTTATTCTCAGCTTCGGCCGCCAACTCCTCAGACGTCTTCTTCCTTTTCCTTTGCATTATCAAAAGTTGTTCTTCCTTGATACCAGGAGCTGGGGCTGGGATAGGGACCTTTACTAGTTGTGCCTTTAAAACAATCACTCCGATTGGGGCTTGGTCCCTCAGTCCTCTGCTTCTTGGCAAGCCTCTTCTTTTTCTTGAGCTGGACTGACGCCTCAGTCTCAGCAGGACTAGCAGTAGGTAGCACTATTGCGGCACCAGTCCGAGAGCCTGGAGCTTCAATATCCTCCATCTCTTTGAAGCAAGCCTCCACTTTAGCCTTTCTGGCCAGCTCAGCCCTTTGCTCCACGGTCAAATGTTGAGGAACTGCCAGAACCACTATCCACTTCTCTGTCTCTGGAATTTCATCATCAGAGACCGGATCCTCCGAATCAACATTCTGACGGCTGGATAGATACCTCAATCTTTTATAATCGGTTGGTTTCTATTGAGCCTTGGTTGGGGGATATAATCAATACCAAGAAGGGACTCACCCATGTCAATATTCTCCTTTGGCATCAGTACCTCCAACAGGTGGCTCACCTTCAGTCCAAAGCTTACTGAGTTGGTGTGATATGTGCGTAAAATGACTTATTATTCGATGTGTGTGCATGCTTGTTTGTGTCCATTTTACACCCAAATTATATGTTTTTCGCTTGTTTTTGTTTCGTTTTCCAGTTTTGTGTTGTTTGAGTTGTGTAGGGATAGAATGGAGCATATTTTATCAAGTTTGGCCAATTTTTGGTGAAATACCGACCCAGATGAGCAGCACGGATGATTTTAGAGCCAAATCCCGGTTCGGACAACTTCGGGTTCGGTCGAGATTTGCCTCTGTTTGGCTCATCTCAACCGAACCCCTGCTTAGCTTGGTTGATATCTGTTGTTCATAACTAAATACCGATCAATCCTGATTGGTCTCGGTGATCCCAGACGAGCTGTTTTGGCAGTTTTTCATGTTTAAGGGATAATGATCGAGACGATCTCATTCGGGGTGATCTTTGTGGCTGCTAACTTAATATAAAAGGGGGGAACACAAATTGGAAGAACTTTTGGCAGAGTATTGACGGTTACTCACTCAAATTACACCTCCCATCCATTTTAAACATCAATTGAAGAGCTTCAAAGGAAAATCCAATCAAATTGATGAAGGAATGAAGATCTAGAGTGGAGATTAAGATCAAATCAAGTCAATTTGGGGAAATCTCTTGTTTACCTCTTTTGTAATGGCTAAGTTGTGTATTTGCTTTTATTTGAGCCAATTAAGAGGTATGTGTGGCTAAACTCTCTTGGATGTTGGATTGAACAAAGTAGTGGATAGTTTTGGTTGATGAATTGACTGTTTACCTCTCTCTATATGATTAAGGCATGCTAGATCTAGTTTCTATGCAAATGATGTAGATAAGAGTTAGTCATTTGTTACGTGACACTGAGATTGTAGCCAATACGTGGGTTTAAGTGTCGTGAATAGTGTGTTCTTATGTGTGTCTCGATTCAATCCCTGTGAGGAGGATGCACATAGGTTGAGAATTCACGAGCCTTTGGGAGTGTAGTAGAATTTGACAACGTAGCGGTTCAATAATTCTAGTGCATCTACAATTAGTTCATCGGTAAAAGGGGATTAATCATTTTTGAGTGAATTGGCCATCTATAGAGAGATTAAATTGAGTTTACAACATTCAATCAACCAAAATAGTTCACTACCTAGTTCTATTCAACATCCTACTTTCTCTATATTGTGGACTTGATTTGTTCTTGTTTCTACCTATTGTTGAAGTATTTTAGGTGTATTTTTGATAGTGAAAATCATGTTGAATGCTAGTTTAGATTTAAGCTTGGTAATTGTTTCTAGTAGTTAGTTTAATTGCACTTCTTAGTTAGTGAAAATACTCAATGATTGTTCTACCTAGATATAAGCCTTCACATAAGTATTTGGTACTCTAGTGGGTGAACCGAGCAAGAACAGGATTGATACATTTATTCTTGTATTACATTAGGAATTCTATGAAGTTTTTGGTGGCCATAGATGAATTTAGCCCAGTTCCCCTTGTTTCCGTCGTCAATTGCCATCATGATGGAATATTTTTGCAGGCTGAGTTTCGTGTGTGAGCTAGTTTCACACTGCAACATCCTCACTACTACATCGCACAACATTTTGTAGTAGGGGGTGAACTGGGAGTTTGGGGTGCTTGGCTTCAAATCTGCCTTGACCTCCTCTTTCTTCCATTTGTTCCAATGGCCCCTCATGGCAGTTGTATCCTTCTCCTTGTACTTTGCGATATTCAGGCCGGTATTCCTCAAGGAATATGTATCTATCTGCCAGTAGTTAAGGATCCACCTTGATCCTGCCCCCAAACGCACATGTGATGAAAGCAATAAAAACATAGAGGATTATAGTGGTTTGGACACTAAAAGTCCTACGTCCACTCTTCAGAGAGAAGTTTGGAAATCCACTAAGTGACAGATTACACAAGGTGCTCATACGATCTATCGCTTGCTGAAGGATGCTTCAACCTTTAGTCCAGCAGCTCACTTGTCTGGTCTTTTGCTTGTCCTTCACTTCGCAGCTCCTCGGAGTATGGGCACACCATGCAGTCTCCTCATCGTCAGAATGAGGTGTTTATAATTTCCCCGAAACTGTCACATTGACGGCAGAATGCCCGTAAGAGTCAAAGTACCAGATGCACTTGACTGATGTAATCTTTCTTGGAGAAAAAACTACCAAAGAATAACTCGAGAACAGATTATTCTGAATCTCGTGATCACGACAATGACATACGAAATAGCTTTGAAAGCCTCTAACTTTTGGATCGTGAATTCTGTAGAGTTTTGCCAAACTCGTGAGTAAGGTGTTAGGTGTTTGAATCTGTTGAAATCCTCCACTATTTATAGGCAGATGAGTGAGACTCAAATCTTGGAGCCGTTAGACACATTGGATTTTTTACCAATCTGATGTTCTCTCACTCTACGCGGGTAGGTAGCCTTTTCCAGAAGGTACAATGTCTTTTCCCGCTAATCTGCCCTTTTACTAACTGAGAAGGTGATTGGAACGACAGTATTCGGTCAGTCTGAGGAATCTTTTACGGGTCAGTCCGAGGCATCAAGACTGGAGTCTTGGGCTTGCAAACTATAAGGAATATCTAATCTTTAAAGTCTATACTTGTCAGTACCATTCCTCAGATACATTCTATTTGTCTCTATGTGGCGGGACTGGAACTAAGATTCCATGCTGAAGTTGTCATGCTGGTTGACATCATCATTCAGTATAAGTTTGGTCCCCAAACTGGTAAGTTTGGTTTCCTGGACTGGTGAGTCCTAGACTGTTCAGTTGGAGATGGTCAGTTCCACTTTGTAGTTCCAAACTTGTCAGTTTCTCTAAGACCTAAAATGGTCAGTATCATACTGAGCTCTAGTATGTTTGAGTCTTCTTGCGCATCTAGATTGATTCATCAGTCTATCTTCGATTCAGCTCTAGCTTACAACTTGATAAGTAAGGCCTTACATGACTTTACATTTTAAGGACAAACTGGAACTCAATCTAGTGACTTACTAAGATGACTTTTACACTTTGACCCACCAAAATAAAGTAAGATAAGAAAATTTCTAACAAATTTCCTAAGATTGAGGTTCGAAATTGATTGAATTGGAGTCATTAGAATCGTCGTCAGAAAGTAACAAATAATAATAATAATAAATATGATAATTAAATGCAACAATTAGATAACAATTGATGCTAAAGATGCGATAATAAGTGAAGTATATTTAAAGTGTAAATTGATAGAATTTCAGCAAGCTTGTGAAAAACATACAAAAAATGACTCGAGATCCCTCTTTTATAGACGCAAGGGAGAGACCGTTACAATAGATTTGAGCCTAGATAACCCTAGCCCTGACAGTGGCCTGGATTTTTTTGGAACTGATCCCAAAAATTTCGGGATCGATTAGAGCTGCAGTGACTTCAACATCACAAAGTTCTTGCAACAGTCTCTCTTCTTCCGAGTGATGGGTTTTGTATACTGAAAGCATTTATTATAATGAGTATACAACAATTTATTTCTCCTATCTGTTAACAATCTTACATGTATGAACAATGGTATCCTCTTGTCTCACCGATAGGGACGATCATACGGCGTGTTGTAGATCGCAGAAGACAGTATGATCACTTGACCTAGTGAGACATAAACCTGATCACTGTTGAGATAGCGTATGAGGATACGTCTGTCCGGATGGCTGCGGCATTGTCGGAATAAGTAGTCTGTCTTGGTTACTTGACATGCTGGTACGCAGAGGTGGCGTATTGATGGACCGCAGTGAGATGTATTCGTCTGCCTGACATCAGCTAATACAAGATCTCGTTATATTGATTGAGTCTAAACCCTAACGAAGGTTCAGGGGTTTGCACGGGTTGACTGTTGCTTTGACTTGCCATGGTGGATAGCCTAAGTAACGTGCTCGTATATTCGCATCTTGGGTAACAGCAGTTCGTGTACTACCGCCTGAGATTGGGTTTAGGTAACCATATCCGAGTAATAGGATGGGGACATTCCCTAGGAGCTCAATAACATTCATCGTGCCAAAGTCCTGCAGGCTGATTAATTTCAGGCACGAGTGATAAGGATTGAGTGGTACTACTCAGGAATTATAACATATTAATTAATTGTAGTTAGAGCTTGTCAAAGGCTCCGATTAATTAATGGATATCCGGTAACCTTAAATATGGAGATTCTCAATTAATGCAGCCCGTTCTCATAACGTGGTAATAAAGGGGTAGGTCAGTATTAATTCTGTGGTGAAAAAGAATTAATATTAATTAATTAATTATGTCCTGGGTTGTGGACATGGAAATTAATTAATTTATAGGCCCACTTTATTATTTGCATTAGGTCCCAGGACTGGCCCAAATTAAATATGCTGAATTGAGCCCAAAAAGGCCCATTAGGGTTTACAACCCTAGGTCTATAAATAGACAGCTCTCTCTCATAAGTTGTAACACAGTTGAAACACACTAAACCTAGAGAGAGAGAGAGGTGCCGTTTTTTGGGAGAAGAAAGGAGGTGAATTTCGATTCTGGTCCTGCTCAGAATACAGATCTACGGAGTCCTCACCAGTAGTAGATCTGAACAACATTGGGACACAGCCCTGAAGATCTGATCTGGAGAACAAGATTTTTTTCTCTTCTTCTTTCTTATTTTCAAATTTATCTAGAAATTAGATTGCTAATTTCTACTTCCGCAGATAAAATCGAATTGCGTGGTTGAATTGAAGTTTTGGAATTCAAATGCAAAAGATCGGTACAGACTCGACGGAATAACGGTAATCCCTCAATCCACAATGTTGGTTATTAAATTCATAGGAGCATGCTAGGGTTTTGTGAATTTGAATTATGTGCAATATCCATAAATCGATCCGGTTCAGTTTGGTTTTGGTGATTCGGTTCACGGAAAAACCTTATAATTGGTATCAGAGCGAGGTTTCTGATTTATGGCTCTGTTGTTCATAATTGAATTCAATATGCATGTGTGGATTTATTGTTTATTGTGGATGGTTTTTTTTCCTCGTGGCAACCCGTTAATTCAGCCCGCGGTGGTTTATCCGTGTAGGGCTGAATTATTTTGTAAAATCACGAGAAAATCCGTGATTAGTGTAGATTTGAAAAAATTGTAATAGAATAGTTTTTCTGTAATTTTTAAAATTTAATTTGGACGGGTCGAGGACGAAGAACGAAGATGGAGCCGACGGCACGCGGCGTAGGGCAGGCGCGCGGCCGGGGCGTGCGGCACGCGCACGGCGCGTGCGGGCAGCACCCACGATACACGGCCTGCGCGCGTGCGTGAGGGCGCACGGCGGCTGGCCGGCAGCGGTCGACGGTGGCTGTGGCTGTCGTCGGCTGCTGCTGTCCCGTCGCGGTGGCTCGTGTTTTTGGTGGTTTGTGCAATCCTGTGTAGACCCTAGGGTTTGCATTAGGGTTAGGGCAAATCATCAGATCACAAAGGCCTAAATCCCGGAAGATTTGGTGTATCCAGATTTGAAGGCCCTTGAAGATTTGGAAGATTTTGAAAAAGATTTGGAATTATCCAAATTAATTTCAAAATTCAAATTGTAATAGAAAGAATTTAATTTTTCTATTTTTGGGGCCACGAGGAATTTTTGTTTGCCTTAATTGTCCTCGTATGATATGTGATTTATTTATGTGCGCAATTAAGCATGTGTAGATAATAGGAAAAGCATGATTTATCGCTTTTATTATTTACAGCTTTTCAAGCATGCTTATGTGATTAATTTCTTTTGTTAGATTATATTTTGGGAATTTTTGGGCTTGTTTAATTACATGCAAAAATTTGGGAAATATAATGACAAAGAAATTATGTGTGCGCATAAAGAAACCTTTTAAAAAGAAAAATACTAAGCATATTTTTTTAATTAAAATCAATAGACCTCCACAAAGCGGTCCTAGGCTGTAAGTGTATCTCTCGTTCTAGTAAACGTCTACGAGTGTAGCTTGCTAGTTCCTAGAGGTGCATGGGTACGGTTGTTGGGATTTCTAGACAAACAATTTAAATCATGTGAATAGTGGGAGGGCTTTGCGTAAACGTCTACGAGTGTAGCTTGCGTAGACCTCTTTCACAAGTATTCTAGGATTGATTTAAATTATAGATAACAAAAGCTTTAAGGGCTGTGTGGTATGGTTACGTGCCATGCTAAACTGTCTCTTTTGGCCGGAGTTAAATTTGTGGTTAATTGCTTAGAAGCATCTTAGAATATAATGCAAGAATTGCATCCCTGTTCTTGAGAGATGGCTTGGTCTAAGGTTTTCACTAATTATTAATTTCTAGTGTCAAAAGCATCCTAACATGGTAGTGAAATTAAATGACGAGGTTACCATCTCGATGGGGAACGCAGCACAAGTGAGTGCAGCTGCCATTGGAGATTTCACCTTGTACTTTGATGATTCTGTTTTAACTTTGAGAGATGTTTTATACGTGTCGGATTTTTGGCGAAACCTTATTTCAGTTTCCAAACTTTATGTTGATGGATATTCAGTTATTTTTTATAGTGGTGTTTCTATCATTGGTAATAACGGTGTTATCTGTCGTGGAATGCTGAATAATTCTCTCTATGTTGTTAACTGTAATCATAAGTCTTCCGCAAGTATTACATGTAATTCATCTTTAATTGATAATCCTAGAAAGAGAAAACTTACTTCTTCTGATGAGGATCTTACATATCTCTGGCATTTGAGACTGGGTCACATCAGCTTGAAGCGGATTCAAAGACTTGCAGATGATGGTACATTGGACCTAGTCCGGGCTGTACCTTATCAAGTCTGCGAATCCTGCATCGTGGGCAAGATGTCAACAAGGCCTTTCAAGGCTAGTCAGTCTCGAGCAGAGGAAGTGTTGGAATTGATCCATTCTGACTTATGTGGACCGATGTCCACGCAGGCTCGTGGAGGGTACGAGTACTTTGTCACTTTCATTGATGACTACTCAAGGTACGGATACGTTTACCTGCGTCGCTAAAAGTCTGAATGCTTTGAGAAATTCATAGAGTTCAAGGCTGAAGTAGAAAAAAAGGACGGGAAAACTATCAAGTCGCTGCGATCTGACTGCGGCGGCGAATACCTCGGCAACGAGTTCCTGCAATATTTGTCAGAAAATGGGATTACATCCCAGTAGACTGCACCGGGTACTCCCCAGCAAAACGGTGTAGCTGAAAGAAGAAATAGGACTCTTCTAGAGATGGTAAGATCAATGATGAGTTTTGCAAACTTACCAATTTCGTTTTGGGGCTACGCATTGGAAACAGCAGCTTACGTGCTTAATTTGGTGCCTTCTAAATTAGTTCCTAAGACACCTTCTGAGCTCTTCCTTGGTCGCAAACCTAGTTTGTGCAAGTTTAGAGTATGGGGCTGTCCGGCACACGTACTGTCGAAGGAACCTGATAAATTAGAAAGCAGGTCAAAAGTAATGTTGTTCATAGGGTATCCCAGGCAAACGAAAGGTGGTTACTTTTACTGACCTGAGATTCAAAGGGTCGTTGTTAGCACCAACGCTAGATTCTTGGAGGACGAGTGTGTGAGTAATCACATGTCAAGGAGTGATATCGTTCTTCAAGAAATTGAGAACGAGAATGCAATTCCAAGGGAAGGGGAACGTGTAGATGTGGGTGCACCTGTGAGAGGCACAACACCACAGACACGTTCTTCAGTGCAAGGTGCAAGACCACAAGTCACTGCACCTACTACTGACACGGCACCGATGCCTCGTCGTAGTGGGAGAGTTATTTTCTGGCTGGAAAGGTACATGTTCGTGGGTGAGTCTTCGGACTTGAGCCTGGAAGACGGACATGAGGACTCTGACCCACTGACTTACGAAGAGGCAGTGCAGGACAAGGATGTTGCCAAATGGCGTGTCGCCATGGATTTTGAAATTGAATCCATAACTGCTATGGATGTATACCAGAAAACTGATTTGCCGGATGGCTTTAGGGCCATAGGGTGCAAATGGGTATACAAGAGAAAGAAAGGGGCGGATGGAAAGATCACTGCTTTTAAAGCCAGGCTGGTGGCAAAGGGTTATAGTCAAAAAGAGGGCATTGACTATGACGAAACCTTTTCACCCGTAGCAATGCTCAAATCCATCTGGATACTCCTTGCCATAGCTGCGCATATGGACCTCGAGATCTGGCAGATGGATGTCAAAACCGCTTTTCTAAACGGTTACCTTGAAGAAGGTAGAGACATCTATATGCAGCAACCCGAGGGTTACATAAGCAAGGGCGAAGAACACCTTGTCTGGAAGCTTAGGAAGTCCTTGTATGGACTTAAGCAAGCCTCAAGGTCGTGGAACTTACGTTTCAACGATGTGATTAAATCTTATGGATTTGCACAGTTGGAAAACGAAAGTTGTGTTTACCGACTTTGTGTCAGTAGGAGCGTGGTCTTCCTTGCACTTTACGTTGATGACATACTCCTATTTGGAAACAACGAGAGAGTGATGTCCGAAATCAAAGTTTGGTTGTCCGAACAGTTCCAAATGAAGGATTTGGGAGAAGCTGGCTACATTCTTGGTATTAAGGTCTTACGAGATCGTAAGAGAAGAATGTTGAGCTTATCCCAGGCATCCTATGTGGATACTGTGATAGCCCGGTTCAACATACAACTCGCCAAGAAAGGTTTGCTACCTTTCAGACATGGCGTTCGTCTTTCTGGTGGGCAGTGTCCTCAGACACATCGGGAGAAAGACGAGATGAGTCTTGTACCATACACTTCGGCGGTGGGTAGTCTCATGTATGCGATGCTGTGTACCAGGCCAGATATCTGTTATGCCGTTGGCATGGTAGCAAGATATCAGTCTAACCCTAGACAGGCGCACTGGACTGCTGTAAAGCACATCCTCAAGTATTTGAAAAGAACTAGGAATTTCTGCCTAGTTTATCAAAGTGAGGATTTGTGCCGTGTGGGTTATACAGACTCGGATTTCCAAGGGGACCAGGATGAGAAGAAATCGAACTTAGGATATGTGTTTTCCCTGGGAGGTGGAGCTGTATCTTGGAGGAGCTCAAAGCAGAAATGCATTGCTGACTCCACCGTGGAGGCGGAATATGTCGCCGCCTTCGACGCCTCGAAAGAGGGGGTATGGCTCCGGAACTACCTTTTAGAGTCGGGCGTGATCCCGAGTTTGCCGAGGAGTATCACAATTTATTGTGATAACTCTGGTGCAGTGGCAAACTCAAAGGAACCGCGGTCTCACAGGGCAAGCAAACACATAGAGAGAAAGTACCATATCATACGAGAAATCGTATCGAGGGGCGATGTGCTGATTAAGAAGATTGACACTGCTGACAATCTTGCTGATCCGTTTACAAAGAGCTTGCCGCGGAAAGTTTACGAAAGACATATTTGTGAGTTGGGTCTGAGGTGGATGCCGACCACTGATAGTGGTTAAAGTGACAACAGACTAGATAGACGGACTGTATACTCTGTAATAGCTTAGTTATGCTTTGAGTATATGTGGGAGATTGATGGGTTTTGTATATTGAAAGCATTTATTATAATGAGTATACAACGATTTATTTCTCCCATCTGTTAACAATCTTACATGTATGAACAATGGTATCCTCTTGTCTCACCGATATGGACGATCATACGGCGTGTTGTAGATCGCAGAAGACAGTATGATCACTGATCGATGCTAAACTGCATACAAATTATAGCAAAGGGCAAATAAATTTATAAGACAACCCAAGGGTTGGTCGATCCCACAAGGATGGTGCAACGATGGAGAATCATGTACTGGATATGGTTTTCAGATCTTTTGTTTGGGCAAATCAATTTTTGGGGTTTTTGGTTTTTCAAAAGAAATAATTAAAGAGGGAAATTCAAATAATAAAAAGCTCAGATTCCAGGGAAATCTACCAATCTGATCAACTTGCAAGAATTAAATATTCAAACCCATGAACCACAATTTTGGTGGAAAATATTTTAATGTGGAATTAATTCTTTGGTCGGGCAATTAAAACCTAAATTACTAATTAGTGATCTATCTCCTCTCGGTCTCAAGATACACCAATTAATCAATTTCATAAAGATCTAGATTTTCCAACAATTGAAATCTTCTTGGTCGGACAGATAATCAAAAGTATTAAACTCTTACTTCCTATTATCAATTTTCACCTCTCGGTCCTTCAATTAATAACTAAAACCTATTCCAATCTTCATCTCTCGATCCTTCAATTGAAAATAGATTTGAAATAAAATCAAAGAGTTTAAACCAATAAAAAGGGTTTGAATAAATAAATCTAAACAAGCATCACAGATGGAGAAACCCTAGAACCTGTTTAGGGTTCTAGCCTAACATATTGAAAGTAAACATTGCAAGGAAAAATAAAGATTGCATTAAAAAGTAAAGGTTCAACAAATAAAAGTAAAGAGGAATTCTAAAGAAAACAGAAAATAAAGGTGTAAAAACTAAAAAGAAGGCTGAAGGTAAAGAAAAGGGTATGAATTCTGAACTAATTATGAGTTTATATAGAAGTAGGGTTGAGGCCTTGGATGGATATCTTCAAAAGGTATGATTGATTGCTTCCAAATTGATGCATATCTTGTTCCCTAAGCAATTCTCGCCCAAAATATATGAAAATCTTGCCAAATCTCGCCAAAACAGTCTGTCTCGGCTGAGATGGCCCTTGCCACGGCCGAGATGGAGGATTCGGCCCGGTCGAGATGGCTTCATTTCGGTCGAAACAGAGACGTTTCCGCCACTTCCGACCCTTCTGCGCAGTCTCACGGTGTTGGCCATAACTTTTGCATCCAAACTCCGATTGATCCAATTCCAGTTGCGTTGGAAAGCTAACTCAAAGATCTTTCAAATGCCATGATCCATAAGCTCAGATTCTATCGGTGGAAGAATTTGTGACTGTTCCTTTGAACATCTGCTGCTTTCGGTACGGGTTCTCCATTGGATTTGGCCTAAAACCTGCAAAATCTTACCATGGCAAGCATAACACTCTCTAATATATACTCATGCTCAGTTTATTCAAGAAAACAAGTTAAAATGCATTAAAGAAAAGAAAAACAATGCGATAAGAGAGTAGAAAAATGAGCTTATCAATCACTTGACCTAGTGAGACATAAAACTGATCACAGTCGAGACAGCGTATGAGGATACGTCTGTCCGGATGGCTGCGGCATTGTCGGAATAAGTAGTCTGTCTTAGTTACTTGACATGCTGGTACGCAGAGGTGGCGTATTGATGGACCGCAATGAGATGTATTCGCCTGTCTGACATCAGCGAATACAAAATCTCGTTATATTGATTGAGTCCAAACCCTAACGAAGGTTCAGGGGTTTGCACGGGTTGAATGTTGCTTTGACTTGCCATGGTGGAGAGCCTAAGTAACGTGCTCGTATATCCGCATCTTGGGTAACAGCAGTTCGTGTAGTACCGCCTGGGACTGGGTTTAGATAACCATATCCGAGTATTAGGATGAGGACATTCCCTGAGGAGCTCAATAACATTCATCGTGCCAAAGTCCTGCAGGCTGATTAATTTCAGGCACGAGTGATAAGGTTTGATTGGTACTACTCAGGAATTATAAGATATTAATTAATTGTAGTTAGAGCTTGTCAGAGGCTCCGATTAATTAATGGATGTCCGGTAACCTTAAATATGGGGATTCTCAATTAATGCAGCCCGTTCTCATAACGTGGTAATAAAGGGGTAGGTCAGTATTACTTCTGTGGAGTTTATCGATTCAGGACCCGAAAGATAGTTTAATTGTCAATTCAAGACCCGAAAGATTAGTTGTCAATTCAGGACCTGAAAGATCACAAAAATTCTTAATCCAAGACCCGAAAGATCACACAATTCTCAATCCAGGACCTCAATATGAGGTCATGGATTGAGAATTGTTTGATCTTTCGGGTCCTGGATTGACAAATCATCTTTCGGGTCCTGGATTGACAATTTAACTATCTTTTGGGTCCTAGATCGACAATTCTCCAAAAGAATTAATATTAATTAATTAATTATGTCCTGGGTTGTGGACATGGGAATTAATTAATTTATAGGCCCACTTTATTATTTGCATTAGGTCCCAGGACTGGCCCAAATTAAATATGCTGAATTGAGCCCAAAAAGGCCCATTAGGGTTTACAACCCTAGGTCTATAAATAGACAGCTCTCTCTCATAAGTTGTAACACAGTTGAAACACACTAAACCTAGAGAGAGAGAGAGGTGCCATTTTTTGGGAGAAGAAAGGAGGAGAATTTCGATTCTGGTCCTGCTCAGAATACAGATCTACGGAGTCCTCACCAGTAGTAGATCTGAACAGCATTGGGACACAGCCCTGAAGATCTGATCTGGAGAACAAGATTTTCTTCTCTTCTTCTTTCTTATTTTCGAATTTATCTAGAAATTAGATTGCTAATTTCTACTTCCGCAGATAAAATCGAATTGCGTGGTTGAATTGAAGTTTTGGAATTCAAATGCAAAAGATCGGTACAGACTCGACGGAATAACGGTAATCCCTCAATCCACAATGCTGGTTATTAAATTCATAGGAGCATGCTAGGGTTTTGTGAATTTGAATTATGTGCAATATCCATAAACCGATCCGGTTCAGTTTAGTTTTGGTGATTCGGTTCACGGAAAAACCCTACACCGAGATCCACTTGGGGTCGGTTAGTGGCCTGAACGTGGGGTCGGTAAGTATGCTAGGGTAGACTAGGTTTGGATGCTTGTTTGGGCTGCATTTGTTTGGTTCGCGCGTTAACGAGACATTCATTTTTGGATTCGTCTTGTGATCACAAGCTGGTCTCGGCTGATCTGGGTCAATTGAGCTTGATTTCAACATAAACAATGTACTTAGTTTTTATTTATATTAAAATGATTCTGAAACAATTCAAATTATTTTAAAAAAATTATCAACTCTAAATATTATATATATATATATATATATATATATATATATATATATATATAGAGGAGGGATCATATGATAATAAATAAGTATATTAAAAATAAGAATGAATCTCATCCATTAGATCTAATTAAATCAATGGCTAATAACTAATCAAGCAACACTTAAAACGCTATCAAGCAATAAATGATCAAGCAACATCTGAAATAGAATCAAGCAACATTGTAATCAAGCAACAACTAAAACACAATCAAGCAACATTGTAAAGGTAATCAAGCAGCTTTATCATTTTATCACGGGAGAATTTTTTATCACCGGATCCAATCCCTATATATATATACCCTAAATGGGTAGGATGAAACCTAGGGTTGAACTTATAAAATTCATTTAAATAATAAATTAAAACTATAAACAATTAAATAAAAATTGAAAATTTAATAGAGGAAAAGGGAATGAAACATAAAAAGTAAAATAAAAGATTTTATATGTAAATATAGGGGTTTCTTTGGAAGTTTACATTTTTTTTTGTTTAATCCTTGAATGTATATATAATATTGATTATTTAAAATTTTTAGATATTGACTCTTTTAATCCTTGAATTTATATAGGGGTGTAATCGGACT
This sequence comes from Plectranthus barbatus, assembly GCA_026898455.1. NCBI lineage: Eukaryota > Viridiplantae > Streptophyta > Magnoliopsida > Lamiales > Lamiaceae > Plectranthus > Plectranthus barbatus. Next base: position 708,172 of record JAPKLW010000156.1, on the reverse strand, counting down.
GAGTCGAGCTGAGTAGTGTCGTGCTCAAATCTGACTCGTTTAGTATCGAGTCGAGCTTCGAGCTTTTTTGTCTAACATTTCAAAGTTCACGAACTTTATCGAGCCTTAATCGAGCCTAAACGAACTTTCTAAATTTGGAATATAATTAAAATATCCATTATTATTTTGAAAGAAAACGTTATTTATTTCTAAATTAATATCATATTCATTCTCAAATTCTAAATTTTCTCATTATTAGAAAGACTTATCATTGTTGTTACTCTTAATTCATGAAAGATATTACTTTTATAAAATTAATTATTTTATATTTCTTACTGATTTTAGCTAACGAGCTTGCTCACGAGCTCACGAGTCGAATACTATGATGTTCAAGTTTGGTTCGTTTAATAAACGAGCTTGAATGAGCTTTTATCGAGTCGAGATCTGAGTAGCTCACGAATAATTTATCTCATTTACAGCCCTAAATATATATATATATATATAATATTGACTATTTTTAAATATATTATCACTTAAATGTAAAAGATGTGATTTAAAGTAAATTTCCTGAAATAAAATTGTATCATTCACTATCTACCTATAGTTTCTAGTACAAAATTATCGGTGAGCTACTTGCGTCTCGAGACGATAAAAATTCATTCAAATTCGTTTAATGAAACTCGTTCATTAAATAAATCAAACTTAAGTTTTGTAGTGTTCGATTCTTGAGCTTGTGAGCAAGCTCATTTAGAGTAACAAATGTGATCAATCTTTGTTATTAAATGAAAAAAAATGAAATTGAGTTTGAATATAATATTATTTTTGTAATAAATAATTTTTTCTTTGTAAAAGTAATGAGTATCTTAAATATTGTTGTACCCAAGATCATTTGGGCCAGCTTAATAGATTAAAGTCAAATTCAAAATTGATCGTTGCTGTCCAGTTGATCGAGATCTAAAAACTGAAGTTATATGGCGGCCCATTAGGCCAAGGCCTAGTCTAAATGAAGACTTGGTCAAAGAAGATCAAGTCAAGTATTTATCCCTAAATTTTTGGGAAGTAATTGTTCCTTAATTTTACTATAGTGGTTAGAATTTTTAAAGTATAAATATATACCTAATTTCACTTGGAGGAGGGACAAAAGGGAAATGAGAATCATATTCTCCATTCCTTGTAATATTTAGGGAAAAATATCAATTATATTACAGACTATTCAAGTTTTCTTAAATATATTACAAACTATTTATATTATCAAAATATATTACAAGCTATTAGTTTTGTTCCAAATTTATGAGGGGAGCAAATATATTACAAACTATTATGATTTTCTCAAATATATTCCAAATTATTATGATTTTCTCAATTATATTATCAAATATATATATATATATATATATATATATATATATATATATATATATTCCCAAATAAATACTCAAACAATTAAATTTGCTATAAATTTATGATGAAATTAATATTTATTCATATTTTAAATAAGTATATAATTATACATAAAAATATTTAATTAAGAATTCTTGATAGATTTTAAAAAATTAAAAAGGGTAATTCTAAACACAGCCACGTTTTTACTTAATACAACCCCTTCTAAATTAAATTAATATACATTATTACAATATTACCCTCATAGCCCCAACTAAAAAAATAAAAACAAAATTTTCTGTTTGAATAAAAATTTTACAGATTTTCGAATTTGCAGATCATGCTTCTTTAAATGGTTCCTGCTATTCAGTTGTTCAATTTTGCCAAAGCGATTAGTACTAACATATGATTTATTTACTGATATCCAGTCTTTATTCAAGTCAAAATCAAGTAAGTGAATTAGGGCTCAGGCTTTTATATTATTCTAAGTTGATTTGTTTGTAACGAGAAGGATATGATCAGAATTTGAAAGCTTCCTACTTTGTGATCCTTCGAGAGTCTCGATTCCTAGTGGGAAAGATTCATCTCTTGGCTAGATATTTGATGAACGACATTCATTTGATTTTGGAAACCAGACTTTGATTCATTGAATTGATTGCTATGAAACCCTCCACCTCAATAAGGGCAAGACTAAATATCAAGCAATTCAAATGGGGCTATGAGTATCTAAAACTTTAATTAAAATTTTAAATTTGAGGTAAAAGGGTATATTTGTAATAGTTTATAATAATTAAATTTGTTTTTTTAGGGGCTGCAGAGACAAAAAATGTGACTGCATTTAGAATTACCCAATTAAAAACACATACTTTATTATTATTATTATTATTATTTTTGCTTCTCATAATTCGTCGAATAAAAGATTAATTATTTATAGAATTATTTTATTTTTTATTCGGTGAAGTGACATACGAGAGCAAAAGTATTAAGAAATTAAAATAAATATTTTTTATTTTTCATTTTTTAAAAAAAATTGTGAAGAACTTTTATTTAAACATTTTTAAGTATATTTATATGTTTATTTAAATATTTAAATTCCATAAAATAAATTAATAAGTTTCATTATATTTTCAAAATGAAATTGATAGTTTGAGCATTTGTTTAGGAAATGGAAAACTATCAATTTTATTACAAACTATTCAAGTTTTCTCAAATATATAACAAACTATGTGTATTATCAAAAAATATTACAAACTATCAATTTTGTCTCAAATCTATGACGGGAGCAAATTTACGGCAACGGAAAATTGACATGGCATGCCGAAAGACACATCAACGCTTGCAAAATTACACATCAGCATATAAATTTCTCAAATATATTACAAACTATTGTTATTTTCTCAATTATATTACAACTCAGTAATATATATATATATATATATATATATATAGAGGTGTAATCATATCACAAGTCCTTCTTAGATGGGAGAAGAGAATAAATCATGACCTTTGATTTGATAAAATAGGTGGTCCAGATTTAATATCTCTATTTATTTTGTTACTTAATTTATGAATTAATTTATTGTAATAAGGGTATTTAGGTAAGTTAAACATGGGGGGACCACAAAGAAATCTCATATTCTCTTTTCATTTCAAACTCACGTATTTCTCTCTTCAACATATTATCTCTCCTCTAATTTTCTAATAGAACTTGAATTAATCATATCTCATTCAATTTAAATTATTTTATAACTTACTGTATATCAAATTAAAGATAATTTAATTATCTTTCAAACGAAATCACTATTGCATATATTTCGAAAAAGATAATCGTAGTAAAAATAAGATACTGCAACTATGCATATGTAGATAATGCATATTTACAAGCTTAATAATGCAACTTATATCTGAAAATATATAAACATGAAAATATGCATTATATAAGCCTGTAAATATGCATTATATACCCAGTTGCAGTATAATAATCACAACAAAAATGTTTCTCTGAACTTTTTCATTATTATACACATGCATACATATTTTCGCTCTTGCTGCCCGGATCTTCTTCAATCTCTCACCTCTAAATCGCGTTTTGTGTTTTTTCTTTTCAATGAAGTGAAATTTCTGGAAGGAGAAAAAGATTTTACTTGTCGTTTGTTGTATCAATTTCCTTGATTCTATTTTTCTGATTATTGCCGATTGTGGGGGAAGAAGTGGACTGTGGTGATGGTGGAGAGGTGGCATCAGCTGCGGCCGGTCCACCTATCGAGAATCCTGAAACTGCTGCTTGAAGAAGGGCTCAACGTTATTCAGGATAGTTGTGATTTTTTTTTGCCAATATTACCCTTAATTTGCAAGTTTTTTATTCTACCGAATGCAGCTTTTAAAATCCGGCCCCAAATTAATCTTAACCATCCAAATCATGTTTTTAATGGCCCAGATTCATTCTCATCTCCCATCTAAGGGGGTACTTGTCACTTTAACGCACCCCTATATATATATATAGGACGGAGCCAATTTCAGACAGAAGCAACCAGGATTTCAAATTGCAGAAATATGAATAAGACGGGTAGACAGTACAAACCCTTAAAACCAATGAAGATAATAAAAGCAATTTATTTGCTAACTCCGAGATTTACGCCGCTTTACAAACACGCGCAAATCATATGCTGTCACGTGTACAAAATTGAATTTGAAAAAAATCAAATCCTTGTTTGAATTTGCTAAGGACCGAGCCTTGTATCGCTCCGAGATGCACTCTCGATTGAGCATCGTATTGCTCTGAGACGCACTCTCGATTGAGCATCATATTGCTCCGAGATGCACTCTCGATTGAGCATCGTATCGCTCCGAGAAGCATTCTCGATTGAGCCTCATAGCACTCCAAGACGTACCCTCGAATGAGACACAATGTGCACAAACAAGATTTCAGCTTTATCAAAACATATTCGAGTTTAACAATAAAGCTGGGGGCGGCTGTTGTTGTGCCCAGAAACTCGTGATCGAATCAATAACAATTCAAATGACAAGACTGCCTTAGAAGCCCAAGTCGACTCATTAACGGTCCGAAGACTTTCGGACTACGAGGAAGCTCGAGGAAGCGTAATATCAGCCGAGATCACGAAAAGTTAACAGGCAATCAATCAGTGAATGACAAGGATCAAGGGATTAAAGATTGATAGGATAATTAGACGGAATTTACTCCATGTATAGAAAGTCAATAATTTACTCCCTTGTAATATGCAGCTTCCTTGTAAACAATCAAGAATTGTTATAAATAAGAGATGAAACGATCTCTAGAGGACCATTTTTTCGGAATTTTCAAAAACATAAAGAAGAAAAACCATTATTCTCAAATCTCAAAGTACTCATTCAATACAACGATTTTATATTACATAAACACGGGTTATGATTAAAATATTTTTGTCTGAAATCTTTTCAATCGAATAACCTAGGTCCAATTGGGCTGAGCCCGAAAATCGATGGATTGACACGATTGACCCGATTAGTTTTTTTATTAATATTCTTTTATCATAATCATATTACCAAAACTTACTTATATTATTCAATATCACATTTCTTGATTAATTTTAAATTATATATTATAAATAGTTTATAATAGATAATTAATTACTTAAAAATTATTTAATCATAAAATTAATATATATATATATATAAATATTGATAAAATAATATATTTTTTAATATATAATGTATGAATAATAAAAAAAAATTCAAAATACATCACAATTTTAAAATATTTATACATTTAAATATTAAAAAATTGTTATATGTTTTTAATTTTTTTATGATAGAATAAATATTGTGTACATTTATATTATTTTAAATATTATTAAAGTGAAAGTATTTAATAACATGAAAGAATATAAAAAATATTATAAATAAAAAATAATCCGTAAGTTCGTCAGCCCAATGGACTAGCCCGAAAACAAGGGGTTAGAGTTAGCCCAAGACTATCACGGTATATTGTGATAATTTTGATGCAGTAGCTAACTCTAAGGAACCAAGAACTCACAAGGCGTCAAAGCACATAGAGAGAAAATACCATATCATACAAGAAATCGTAGCGAGGGGCGATGTACTAATATAGAAGATTGACATGAAGGATAATCTAGTGGACCCATTTACAAAGGGCTTACCACAGAAGGCATACGAGGGTCATGTTCGTAGCCTAAGATAGAGGATGAAGGCGGCCACCTGGTGACCAAATGTAATAACTAGATTATAATAGACACATGTTATACTCTGGAAAGTAATGGTATAATGCTTTGAGCATAAGTGGGAGATTGTTGGAATTGTATACATAAAATTATGATTGGTATATTGGAAAACGTTGTTGGTCCCGAAATCAGAGAGTTTTATATGCAGCGGAAGTAAGTATGTATTGCACTTGTTCTCCAAAACTGACTGGTACTCAGTTTAGGGTTTCTAAAGATTTAAGTTTATGCTCAATAAGTTAGTTTCAAGTATACATTTCAATACTTAGACAAATATTGAAGGTTTTAACATAAGTTTGCAGAAACTTAAAGAAAGCAATAAAGTACCCAGGATATTATAGTGGTTTGGATCTTAAATATCCTATGTCTACTCTTCTAAAATGAATAGGGAAATTCACTAGGTAAGATACAAGCCTCCTTACGATCTATACACAGCCCGTCGACAATCCGTCATTCGGTCTGCTGTGGTCACTCGCCTAGGAAATCCTTGTAAGCTTAGTCTTCAAGTTGAAGTGAGGACGCACCCCATAACCTTCTCCTTGGTGGTTGGATGTTTGCTGTTCTTCCGAGAAGAATCCTAGAATTAGGAATTGACTACTGTGAATATATCTTTGAAGGATATATTCACCAAGGTGTACTTAAGCTTTAATGCTTAGCCTCGTGCTTTGAACCACGTAGCACAGAATATTAACAACTTGAGCTAGAAACTCAAGTCTCGTGAATAGAATCACGAAGTAATCAGTAAGCTTGAGTAGAGAGAATGACAGAGTAACGGCTTAGCTTTTCAGATGATTCATATATTCAGGGTTTCAACATGCTTCTTAATTCGAAATGTCGTGGTATTTATAGGCAATTTCTCGGATGAATTAAAATCTACCCATTAGACACATTAATCCAATCATTAGAGACATGGAGAATGTCGTCCAATCATATCCCATACATTAGGTCTGCTCTGAAATATATGTTCTTCATGTACTTTCCACCTGCTCTTATCAGACTCAGTTTCAGTCCTAGGAATCCAAGTATGGACATCCTCGTAGTGACTTTTAGTTAGCAACCAATTGCTTTGAAGTCTGAGTGAGCTTGGTTCCCTTCGTGTTCCACGTGCTTAAAAAGTAAAGGCCCGTAATAACTTTCCATAGTCAGTATAGGCAGCCCTCATACTGACTTCATAAGTCAGTATGACAACCCGTTTCTCATATTGACTTCTTATAAGTCAGTATGGGTTCCTCAATACTGAGTACCCAAAACTCAGTATAGGCCTTGGCCATACTTGGAAACCAAGTTTCTCGCACGAACACTTCTTCAAATCTCAAGCAAGTCCTTTGCTTGGTGTTCAGCTTTTGTGCTAGATTTCATGACTTAGTCTAAATAGCTTACAACTCGATAAAGAACCTATACAGGACATTATATTTTTGTCCCTAAGCTGAAAACTGACTAAGATGGCTTTCACAACCTTTGACCCACCAAAACATAAAATTAAAGGAAGGATATTTATAACAAGATTCCTAACAAACGTTATGTTTGATATACTGGTAATCATTAATAACTTGCAATAAACAACTCATTTTTCAATTAACAATCATACGATGCAAACAAATACATCCAGTTATCTTGTCGATAGGGAGATCATACGGTGTGTAAGAAATCACAGAAGATCGTATAGATCGTTTGACCTAGCGAGATATAAATAGTTATCACAGCTGAGACAGTTTCTGGATTGACTGTCGGTTTAGGCTACGACACACAAGATCCATAAGTGGTTTATCTTCACTACTTTGTGTGATAGGTACATCTCAATGTATTGATAGGATCAACAATGAGATAAACCATTCTACTTGACATATGAATGAGTAAAGATCTCGGTAACTTAGTCGGATCTAAAGTCTATTGAAGGCTGAGGGGCACACATGAGTTGACTGTCACTTTGACTTGCTATAGTGGAGAGTCTTACATGTACTCATATATCTGCATCTTGGGTGATGGTGTTTGTGTGGGGTTTCCTCAGGCTGGATTTAGATAACTATATTCTTTTCAGGATGGTGTTATTCCCTGGGAAGCTCATGAGGTTCAGGCTGGATTAATGTCTGAAACCTTAAGTATGAGGATTAACCAAGTCAATGTAACATGTTCATAATAACGTGGTAATAAAGGGGTAGGTCAACATTAATTCTCTGGCGGCATGAATTTATGTTTATTAATTAATTATGTTCTGGGTTGAACATGGAATTAATTAATAGGAGACCCACTTTATTATTTACATTTGATCCCTGGTCTGGCCCAATAATGCTCTGAGCCCATCAGGGTTCATTTAACCCTAATAGTCAATTCTCCAGATCTATAAATAGATCAGTTCTCTTACTTCCCATATAAGTTTACAGTCTCACAAAAATGAAAACCTAGAGAGAGTGGCGGCTACTGCAGTAGGAGGGAAAGGAGAAATCGAGTTCCACCAGTGTAATTTCAATCTTATAGCGCATCCTCACCAGATTTTCGGATCGAGCAAGGGAACAAATCAAAAGTTCAGATCTGTAGGAACACCATAAACCATCTACCTTCATTATTCAATCCACAGGAGTTGAGGTATTCCTTGAATCTACGCATTAAATTAAATAGGAGCATGCATAGGGCATTTACTGTTTGTCATAAAATTTATTTTGATATTCCATAATCGAATCTGGAGTTAAAAAATAAATGGCGATTCACATCACCTATTGTAGACTCAGTTCCTACACCTTAAAGTGTTGACAATCATTCAGTACAAGGAAACTTAAGTTTAGGTTTCTCGGACTCAATTTGCTCTGGCAAAGTAGGTGAAAAGTATACTACCAAAAGCATATCAGAGTAGAGCAGAACAGATAGAAGAATGGCTATGATTGGACGATCTAATCTTTGTCTCTAACGGTTGAATCTATGTCTCTAACGGATAGAAATTCAAATTATCAACTAACAGCCTATATGACTAGGAGACAACCACTTCAGAAGAAAAAACTTGACTCTCACGAAAAGCATATCAGAAACTCTGTCTAATCGAAAACTCAAAAAGGTCGTAAAACTCTCTCAACTCCGTGTTATCTAAACACGAGGCTTAGCATCTTTGCTTAAGCTACTCTTTCTGTGTATCTGTCTAATTATACGATGCTAAAGCTCTCAAGCTTAAGCTACCTTACTTGGTGTTTATTATTTTTCCAGTACCGCAAACATCCAACCATCCAGATTGAAGATTGCGAGGTGCTTCCTCACTTCAAGCTAAAGAAGGAGCAGACCAAGATTCTGGGCGAGTGACTTAGCGGACCGAAGGACAGAGGTTTCCAACAGACTAGCATAGAACGTGAGAAGCTTTGTAATCTTAGCCTTAGTGGATTCCCGATTAAGTTCGGAAGAGTGGACGTAGGACTTAAGGCTCCGAACCATTATATAATATCCTGAGTCATTTATTGCTTTTTTTAAGTTTCTATATATTAAATTTTCGTACTTATTTGAAACCCTCAATACTTTATAAGTATTAAATTGTATACTTGAAACCTGAAATTTAAACCAACCTTGAGTTTAAACTGAGTTTTACGAAAACTGAAAACTGAATCAAAAAGTCAGTTGAAAGTGCAAAAGAATTTTAATACTTCCGCTGCATATAATATATCTCTAATTTCGGGACCAACAAAATTTCCTAAGATGCTTCTTTTCTAAATTAACACTATTCTAAATCGTTCTAAATATGTCTAACGCAAATGCCAAATTCAGTTTTTAATTTCTTCCTCAAATTTTTAAATTTATTTATGAAATTTATATTTACTTCTGTTTTAGATTTTATTATAAATATTTTATTGAGTAAATATTAATTTCTTATTAAAATTCTGATTTCTATTGTCGGACATCTATTTACTTGCTTTTGGTTTAATTTTTTAATTTTGAGGAATCATAAATACTTATTTTTTTTAATAAAGGTATAATAGGAAATTTAAATGTCAAAGTATTTAAATAAGTTAATTTTAAAAGTCGAAGAGTTTAATTGACCCAAATAATCATGAAGATCTAATCTGCGTTCCTGTCAGAATAACCGATAGGTTAATTTGACCCTTATCTTAAATACAAATTATAATTATGAATTAATCTATTTCGGTTAATACTAAAAAGTAATTACTAAAAGATGTTATGTACCCTAATTAAATGAGATGAACCCAACAACTGAACTTATAAAATTAATCTAAACTATAATAAATAAATTTTTTTAAAAAATTTGAATAAAAATAAATAATTTTAATAATTGAGTAGAGAGTGTAGTATGGAAATAGGATGATCTCATCATGTGATTCAAGCAAATTATTCTTGTTCAATTAATGTTATGATATAATTGATGTTTAATATGGAGAAATATAAATTGCTTTTGACATAAATTACCAAGACCTCACAAATTTATGCCTTTTTTTTTTTTTGGCAAAATTCAAATCAGACCATACTTGATACAAACTCAGGTTTCACTAACACAATTCTCACATGACCTTATTAAAGTAACATACTATAATAAGACATCTCTCTA
>JAPKLW010000156.1:597284-693041 GCA_026898455.1 Plectranthus barbatus | reverse complement strand
GTAATATAATAGAGAAAATAACAATAGTTTGTAATATATTGTATAAATTTTATATGTTAACGTGTAATTTTACAAGTATTGACGTATCTTCCGGCATGCCATGTCAATTTTCCATTGCGGAAATTTGCTCCCGTCATAGATTTAAGACAAAATTAATAGTTTATAATATTTTTTGATAAAATGCATAGTTTGTAATATATTTGTGAAAGTTTGAATAGTTTGTAATAAAATTGATAGTTTTCCCTTTAGGAAAATATATAATTTGTAATATTATTGAGAAAATTACAATAGCTTGTAATATATTTGAGAAAATTATAATAGTTTGTAATATATTTGCACGATGACATGTAATTTTAAGTGCTGACGTATCATCCGGCAAGCCACGTCAATTTTCCGTCGCCGAAAATTTGCTCCCACCATAAATTTGGAACAAAACTGATAGTTTGTAAAATATTTTGATAATATTATAATTTGTAATATATTTGAGAAAAACTAAATAATTTGTAATATAATTGATACTTTTCCCTAATATTTACATGATATCCTCTATAATTCTAATTTCATATTTCAACCCCCTTTGTGATTCTATATTATTTTCTTCATCTCATTATAAATCTATGGACTCCGTTTTCTTAAACAAATCGAACCTTAACAAATATAATTAAAATTTAGAAAGTTCATTTAGGTTCAATAAAGTTCGTAAACTTCAAGGTATTAGATAAAAAAGCTTGAAGCTTGACTTGAAGATAAATGAACCAAACTTGAGCAAGAAACTACTCAGCTCGACTCGGTTTAATTATATCCCTATGTACTAGTTTCAATTAAAAAACTTGACATTTCTCACCTAGGCCATACTTTTTTTCACTAATGAAAAAATTAACTTAGATATTTCAGATTAATCACCACAAAATATAGATCGGAATGTATTAGATGTATTCTACAACTCATGATATAATAATAGAAGACATTATGAGATTGTATATCTTTCAAAACGATGTAGAAGAGTGTGAAATAGTTTAAAACATAATATACTTTAGAATGAAGTCGGTGATTCTTGTAGAAGTTCATAAAAAGTTTCTTTGATGCCTATATAAAGGACCTTCATAAAATATAATTTAAATTCAGAAAGTTAGTTATTTCTCACCTAGGCTATACTATATTTATCGATGAAGAGATAAACTTAGGTATTTTAGATTAATCACCACAAAATATAGATCCCAAACATTTTAGATGTATTCTACAACTCATGAGATAATAATATAATATATTATAAATTGTATACCTTTCAAAACAATATAGAAGGGTGTGAAATTATTTAGAACATAATATAAAGTTTTAGAATGAAGCCGGTGATTCTTGTAAAAGTTCATAAATGATTTCTTTGATGCCTATATAAAGGACATCACCATCATTAGTTAGTCAACTTTAGTAAACCAAGCAACTCAAATATTCTTTAAATAATAATATTATTAGAATTTCACAAATATTTTCTCTTTTAAATTATTCTTCTCCTTTTATGAGCAGGTAGAATTGGGTCATAGGATCACACCATGTCGACAATCAATTGTAACTCTACACCAACAAAAGCCATATAATTGGTGACTTCTAATTGATCTTATTTTATGTATTAGTCAAACTCACTGAAGATCTCCAACTACAATTTTGATTATTAATTATTAGATCTTTAAAAACAGCTCAAGTTTCTATTTTATTTATTAAATTGAATTTAACTTTATTTTATTAAATGAATTGAAAATTTATTTTAAATGAATTGAATATTGAGATGCCAATTTAGCCAGAATCGATGAGTTGACCTAAATAATCCCAACTAAACACTGTGTTAAGATTAAAAAATTATGAATTTTTAAAAAATCGGGCTAAATGAGTTGTGGGTTAAACGGGCAATACCGGTCAACAATCTGAATGGCATCCTTATTGGGTGAGAGACTTTATCCCCTCTCATACCAGCATTCCTATTAGATGAGAGACCTGAGATATATAATTTTTCTTGTTTGTCATTGATATGTGTGTGAAATGTATGCATTTTGTGTGGATGAATGAAACATTTTTAAGGTTATTTCACATGTATTTCACCCACATATCATAGGTTTTTGCTAGATTTTGTGTTACTTTACTTTGATTATAATTGTGTTTCAAGTGTTGTAGGATGAATAAAGGATGAAAATGTTAAGTTTTGTCAAGTTTTTGTACATTTCTATCAAAATGAGGATGTTGGAGATGCAAATTTTGCCCCAAATGAGGATTGGAAGGCCAAAAGTAGGACATAGACAAATTACGTCCGAAATGAGAACCATCTTGGCCGAAATCAAAGTGGTCGAGGCAAAATCCAACTTCAGAGCTTCATTTAGGCCAAAATGGGCCTGTTTCGGCCGAAATGAGTACAGGAAGGAGTTTTTCAAGTGGGATAGAGCCAAATTTCAGCCAAAATCTAGTTGATTTCGGCCGAAATGGATCGCAAAATCTCATAACGAAGCAGAGGCTCATTTGGGGAAAAATGTCTTTCATTTCGGGCAAAATATTGGCGTGACAAACTTAATATAAAATGGGGAAAATAGATTTGAAGAGGACTTTTGCATTTACTCGAGATAAACATAACTTCCCGAAACTCTTCAACGTCGAGATTTATTGCAAAATACACTCAATTGGGAGGTGAAATCAATTCAAGAGAGGAGATCAAGCCTTGAGGATAAGCATTGGAGAAATCAATTTCATTTTCACATACTTTGTAATTGATATTTGGGTTTTTGTTGTTCAATTGTTAGCAACCCAAGGTATGGAGGGGTGAATTCAATTAGGATTTGGGTATGAATGATTGTATTGGAATTTGATTGATGAATTGAATGTTTTTCTTACTTCTCGGTTGAGTTTGTTTAGATCTTGAGTATGTTTCTATTGAACATTGTAGGTTGCATGCCAAGTGTTTGATAATTTGTAACGCCCCGATTTGGTAAAAATAAAACAATAGACAATAATTGCATAAAATGGGCAGGCCACTTTTATTTAAAATAAATAGTTTTTTTTCAAAATAATATAAAGGGAAATAAACATTTATTTAAATTACTTGCCCATCATCTGCCTCTAGCCCATCGCCACCTTGGGGTGAGCGTTATTGACTCAGTGGTGATCAAGTTTATCTAAGTTATACAATTATAACAAGGTAAATGTAGGTAGCCATTTGATTATATAGAACAGATTGGCAGCCCGTCGACTTATCTCGTGGTTAGTCCGTCGGCTAATAATAGGTACCTGCGTAAGAGCATAACATGGATAAACAATATTTGTACCACACATAGACCCCCACCTTGACTTGAACTTAACTTGATATACTACATTTGAAACATCGTCACAAAAATAGAAAAATAATTTGAATTAGAATAAGGGAAGAAGATTTGGTTTCATGTATTCAAAATGAGATGAGAGACCCCCTTTTTATAGTATAGTTTTTGGGGAATGAAGGGTCTCAAATTAAATTTCAAAATTAATACTCCCTCCGTCCCTTGGCATTAGTCCCATTTGCTTTTGGCACAGTTACCAATGTTTGTGAGTGTAGTGGAATTAATATTTTATTGGTGTGAGGAGATTTTTTTCTATTTTAGGAAATGAGACTAATAAGTTGGGACGAACGAAAAAGGAATATGGGAATAATGCCAAGGGACGGAGGGAGTAGGATATTATGATTTAAGGTGAAAGGTCTAAAATTTAATATATAAATTAAACAATAATTTATGTGGTGCAAGTGAAAGGTTTAAAAATAAATAATGAAATAAATAATAATAATAATGTATGCATAATTTAATAAAATGTATCAATTAATTAAAATCATAAAAACAATAATTTATTTTGCAAATTGAGTTACAAAATGTTAAATAGTTTCGGGGTGTTACATAATTAGTTGGTTAGGTTATGGCCAATACGCAGGTCTAACTTACATGAATAGATCAAAACATGTGTTAAGGTTCACTCTGAAGAAGGCATGTAGGTCGATAATCTACGGTTAATCATCCGGTAGTAAAGAGAATAAACTTGTGTAGGGTGGATCGATCAAATCATCTAGAAATTAAGTAGATTTGAGAAGGCTCAATAGTCAATTGAGTCCCTTGCATGTTTGTAATATCCCGGATTTTAATTAAGTGATAATTAACTTAATTTATTATTTAAATAAAGAGACTATATCACTTTAGCTCTTTAATTGCTCGTTACTTAGTTTTCGACACCTGTTGTCACAGGTATGTCCATTTCATGCAAAAAAATACTTCTGTATATGTTTTGAGAAACCCTGAGCAACCCTACAGACGAGTTCTATGAAGGGAACTCGTGCACGATGAAACGTAGATTCTAGCATATTTTGAGTACGTTAAAATCAACAGCTTGCACCTGAGAGCTCCGTTTCTTTCACCGAGCTAGAGTATGCCTGAGAATGATTTATGGAAATTTTAGAAACAATCGAAATAGATTTTGAGACCCTTGGTATATTTTATGATTTTTTGAACTATTAAGTTCGGGGTGAAACCAGATAAATTCCAAAAATTATGGAATTAAACTTACGAGTAGAACTCGCGATTTAGAACATTTTTATGGATGTCCATTTTTAAAAATGGACAAGACATGTCAAATTAAGAATCAACGAAGGTTGATTAACGGATTTATTACACAAATTATTAGATCCAAATTTGCGACGAATGATAGCAACACGTGTGCCCTAATAATTGGACAACCCTACCTTTCAATTATTATGGCGGCTGAAGTGTGGCACAGGATTCAGAGTCAAGCAAAAAGAGGGAAAAGTTTGAAACACACAACTCATTCTCTCATTTCACTCTCCCGCAACCCCCGTAACACCGCTTCCAGCTGCCTGGTTTCTCTTGCAATTTTCAGACTGATACATTGCGAATTAGCCAACCGGAATCATCCAAATCCATTGAGAGATGAGCGATTTATGACACCATTTATAGAGCCCGTCTGTAAGGTTTGCCGACTCCATAACCTTCGTTTAAACTCCGATCAAATGTTCGTTCGCCAAAACCGTCGTAGAGAAGACATACAAAGGTGAGGTTTTTCTACCTTTTCTTCTCCAGCAAGTTCTCCATTCCCATCGGCTTATTCATCGATCTAAGCATTCCATCGTGGTCTTTGTAGTGTCTAGAGATCGGGAGTGGTTGGTTTAACCGGAAACGGCCGAGGGAGCAGACTGGTGTCGCACTGCTCACGCAGGTTGCTGTCATCAACTTCTGTGCTAATCGACGTTGCTGGCGTTGGTCGACATGGCTAGTTCGACTGACGTGGCCGGCGGCGGTTGACGCAGACTGACTGCATGTTTATTTTCGTGTTTTCTTACCTATTTTTGATCCGATTTGATTTATTTTCGATGCATGGATGTTTATATTGAACATGTAGCATATTATTCACATTTATATGCGATTAGATCTGAATTCAGACGTTCGGAATTGATTATATTAAATCATGCAAACACGGAGGCAAGTTTAATCGTTTATTTTGCACATGAACTTCGAATTTGATTATTTTCTGTTTGTGGACTATTTGATTGAGCTGATGAAGATAAGAAGAGTCCTATGCATGTTTGAGATATGAATATTGCATGATGGGTAGTTGGGTTCATGTTCGTCATGTCGTTGAGTCAGTATGTCTTAGAACATAAAGTATTCGATAATATCAGCTGGGACGCTGATTTATCACCACTAAATAATCCACCTAATTTGTTGTATTATCATGTGCTGTCAATTGAAAGGAACACATGGTAATAGGAGAGCTTTCAATCATGAAACTACTTACTTGCGCAGTATCTGTAAGCTTTTGAGGTGGGGACAATTTTATGCCTATTTTCACTTGATTTTGGGTTGTAAGCCCTATTTTCTGAAAAGAATGCAAAATGATTCATTTTGAACTGTTTGTCTATGCCAAATATTTTTATTTCATATATATTCCTCTGGTCAACCGTAGTTGACCAGGGAGTTTAACTAGTCTTGAGCCAAGTCCAGCCTAACCAAAGCACAGATTAACAATTTTTGGGAAATGAAATTATCCTAGAGGATTATTTCTCACCGATGTGCCGGTCGCAGGCATTCACTATGAGGATTTGTTCATACAATCAGTCCAGGTCGACAAGCTTCAGAGACCTAAATGGCTTCGCAACTATCCAAAAGATGTTGTGCTAGATAATATTGTCAATCCAGTCCGGACCAGACAAGGCAGTGCGCAACTAACATGTTACATTTCTCAAATCAAACCAACGAAAGTGGCAGACGCACTTTAATCAGTTGACTGGATACATTCCATGCAAGAGGAGCTTGTAGAATTAACTTGCAACCACGTATGGGACTTAGTAGATCGACCATCACATCAGTCTATGATTTGTACCTAGTGGGTTTTCAAGAATAAGCGAGATAAAGCTGGTAACATAGTCAGAAACAAAGCAAGACTTGTTGCCAAAGGGTATGCACAGTGCGAAGGGATTGACTTCGATGAAACTTTTGCTCTCGTAGCCAGACTGGAGGTTATTCGGCCTTTTCTAGCTTATGTTGCATACCATAGTTTCACAATCTATCAGATGGACGTGAAACGTGTCTTTCTTAACGGCGAACTGAAGGAGGAAGTATATGTAGAGCAACCTCCTGGTTACAAAGAAGGCAATCAAGTTTACAAGCTGCAAAAAGCTCTCTATGGATTGAAGCAGGCTGATAAGATCATATTTGTACTCACTTATCTATATTTTTCTCCATTATTTTAGTTGTATTAGTTTATGGTTTTAGTCATTTCTGTGCATGATTCTATTATATAGAATGCTATGCTCTTGATGGAGAGTTTTGCAGGTATTTAGGGCAAGAAATAGGTCAAATGATGAGACGAGGTGAGTTACACAGAGTTGCCGCTTCGATTGACACACGGGAAATCGATCAAGTTGGGAGACGAGCCAAAATTCTGAAGCAGGACCTCTGTGTCGATCAACGTGGTGCATGTCGATCAACACAAAGGTCGGATGTCGATCGAATGCAAGGCAGATGAAGAGCTTGACATGCATGCAAACATATCGATTGACACCCTCGGTGTCGATTGACACAGAGGAAAGAGAGGTAGATCGACATGAGTGTTAGGCCCAGATTTTGAAGTTGCATGTGTGTCGATCGACAAAAAAACCTGAGAAGGAATTTTGGCCTGTTTTTGTTACTTTTGTTATTTTAGCCCAATACCTAGTTTAGATATTTTGGCTCCTCTATAAATACTCTACTCAATTTTGCACGAAATTATCTTTGGTGTTACACTTAGAATATTTTGATATTGGAGTTTTTACAAGACATTGATGGTTCCTCTTCAATTCTTGAGTTAATTAATAATATGTTTGCTTTTATTCAAGTCATGTTCTGTGGCTAGAAACCCTAGCAGGTTCTAGGGCTTGTGATATTCTTTTCTGATGCATGTTTAAATGAAATCGACTCTAAAGCGTGGTTTAATTTCATGAACTTAATCAATTGAATCTAGATTTAAAGAAGGATCGAGAGATGAATTTTGATCTAGGTTTATAGTTATTAATCGAAAGACCGAGAGGAGAAGATTAATAATAGGAAGAGGAAATTAAATATACTTGTTTTCTGTCTTAAAAGGAACACTCATGTGTAGGATTCAATTAGATAACTATTGGGATTGGTTGAATTTGTGTTCTAGAGATCGAGAGGAGATAGTCACAATTTAAAAATCTAGGGTTTTATTGCCTGACCAAGGAATCTAATCCACCAAAATCTGATTTATCCCCATTGCTGAGTTGATGAATTTGCATGCAGAAGTTTAGATTATCTGCCCTAGGATCTGTATCTTTAATTATTATCTTAAAAACCCTTTAATTTTATGCAATTGTCATCTTTAAATTCTAAAACCAAATCCCCTTTCTAAATTCCTCGAACTTCTATGATCTGAAAATTATAGCTAGTAATCTAATATTTCGTTGCACAGTCCCTGTGGGTCTAAAAATTCGAAAATTAACTAAAAACTTGAAATTAACTAAAACAAGACCTAAACATGTTGGGCCAAAATAATGGATTAAAATTAAATTAAACCCAATCACGACACATAATTAAATTAGTAATTTTTTGGCCTTCGTTTAACTCTTCAATCAACACCAAATATTTGGGAATATTTGCAGCCCAAAGGTCAATAATCAATAAACTCAATCCTGCCCTCAAAGTCCTTGCTCGAGTTCTAGTCATCGGCCCACTCGGAATGTGGACTGGATCGTCTCTTACAGCTGCTACTTGGGCTCCATCATTCCCTTCATCTTCCAGAGGATTTGTCCTCAAATCCAAGCTGTCTCCTACATCAAAAGGACTTAAATCAGCAACATTAAACGTAGCAGTAACATCATACTCACCTGGTAAGTCCAACTTGTATGCATTATCATTCACTTTCTCTAACCCTTGGAAGGGACCATCTCCACGAGGTAACAACTTCGATCTCCGCTGCAAAGAAAACCTCTTCTTTTGCATATGCAGCCAAACCCAATCTCCAGGCTCAAACAACATCTTCTTGCACCCTTTATTCTCCTGCTTGACATACTGCTCAGTACGACGCTCAATGTTCTGCCTGTAGGGATTTTCCGGTGAACCGAATCACCAAATCCAAATAAACTGGATCGTTTCATGGATGTTGAGAGCAATAAACATACGATAATCCTAGCATGCTCCTATGAATTAAATGCGGTGGTTTACACGAGTTTACCTTAACTCCGTAGTCTCAGATCCAATCTTATGCGTTGGAATTCCAATCTCGATTCAACCACGCTATTTGATTAACACTGCAGAAACAGAAATTAGAAGCGGATCTAATTTCAAGAATTAATCAAAACAAAAAAAAGGAAGAATAATCTGTTCTCCAGATTAGGCCATCAGATCTGTATCCCAATGTTGGTCAATCCTGCTACTGGTGAGGATTCCACAAGACTGTGATTGTGTAGGACAGAGTCGAAATCCTCGACTCCCAAACACACTGAGCGCCGCCCACTTGCTCTCTCTCCCTAGGGTTTAAACTAATTTGAATTGTGTTATGGTGGCTAGGGTTTCAGAGAGAGCTGTCTATTTATAGACCTAGGGTTTTAACCCTAATGGGCTACTGGGCTCAATTCAACATATTTAATTGGGCCAGACCTGAGACCTAATGCAAATAATAAAGTGGGCCTATGAATTAATTAATTCCCATGTCCACAACCCAGGACACAATTAATTAATTAATATTAATTCTTTTTCACCACATAATTAATACTGACCTACCCCTTTATTACCACGTTATGAGAACGGGCTGCATTTACTTGAGAATCCCCATATTTAAGGTTAATGGACATTCATTAATTAATTGGAGCTTCTGACAAGCTCTATCTACAATTAGTTAATATCTTATATTTCCTGAGCAGTACCACTCAAACCTTTTCACTCGTGCTTGAACTTAATCAGCCTGCAGGACTTTAGCACGATGAACATTATTGAGCTCTTCAGGGAATGTCCCCATCCTATTACTCGGATATGGTTGCCTAACTCCAGTCTCAGGTTGTTCTACACCAACTGCTGCTACCCAAGATGCGGGTATACGAGCACGTTACTCAGGCTCTCCACCATGGCAAGTCAAAGCAGCAGTCAACCCGTGCATACCCCTGAACCTTCGTTAGGGTTTGGACTCAATCAAGAACGAGATCTTGTGTTCTCTGATGTCAGACATCAGAATACATCTGACTGTGGTCCAATCAATACGCAACCGCACGTATGAGCATATCAAGTAATCAAGACAGATTACTTCTTTCCGACTATGCTGCAGCCTATACCGACAGACTTATCCTCGTACGCTTTCTTGGTTGTGATAATATTTATATCTCACTAGGTCAAGTGACCATACTGTCTTCTGCGATCTACAACACGCCCTATGATCGTCCCTATCGGTGAGATATGAGGATACCGTTGTTACTCGCTTGTAAGTTTGTTAACAAATTGGAAATACCGTTGAATGTATACTCATTGTAATAAATACATTCTATATACAAAACCCAACACTGCCTAGCCTTCTCATGAATTTGCTTCACAAAATTAGCTCTTTTCTGCACATCAAGGTTAGTAAACTCTTGTGCGGGTAAAGGAGAAAAATCCAAAGGAGTCAAAGGATTAAATCCATACACAATATCAAAAGGGGAAAACTGAGTAGCAGAATGAACTGAACGATTATAAGCAAACTCAACATGAGTCAAACATTCTTCACAATTCTTAATATTCTTCCTAAGTACAGCTCTCAACAAAGTAGATAAAGTCCTATTAACTACTTCAGTCTGACCATCAATTTGTCGATGACAAGTAGTAGAAAACAACAACTTAGTTCCTAACTGACACCACTAAGTCTTCCAAAAGTAGCTCAAGAACTTAGAATCACTATCAGAAACAATTAGCCAAGGAATTCCATGCAATCTAACAAATTCTCTAAAGAACAAAGTAACATGGGATGCATCATCAGACTTATGACACGGAATAAAATGAGCCATCTTAGAAAAGTTATCAACAACCACAAATATAGAATCACTACCACGCCCAGTACGTGGCAAACCTAGCATAAAATCCATAGAAATATCAACCCAAGGTGCAGTAGGGATAGGTAAAGGGGTATACAATCCATGAAAACTAGACCTAGACTTGGCCTGTTTACAAGTAATGCATCTACCACAGACCCTCTCAACATCACGTTTCATGCGAGGCCAAAAGAAATGCTCTTGCAACACATCCAAAGTGTTAGCAATACCAAAATGACCCATCAAGCCACCATCATGTGATTCTAACAGTAATAACTCACGTAGAGAACACCTAGGAATGCACAACTTATTTTTTCTAAACAAAAACCCATCATGCCTAAAGTATTCACCACTAGCAGATGTCTCACATGCAACATATATATCACCAAAATCCTCATCAGAAGCATACAAACACTTAATGCACTCAAATCCAAGTAACTTAACATCTAAAGTAGAGATTAAGGCATACCTTCGAGACAATGCATCAGCCACCACATTTTCCTTATCTTGCTTGTATTTGATGACATAAGGAAATGTCTCTACAAACTCCATCCATCTTGCATGCCTCTTATTCAGCTTGTGTTGCCCCTTCAGATGCTTCAGCGACTCATGATCGGTGTGAATAATGAACTCCTTAGCCCACAAGTAATGCTGCCACGTTTTAAGGCTCTAACCAAGGCGTACAGCTCCTTATCATAGGTAGGATAGTTCAACGTTGCACCATTCATCTTCTCACTAAAGTATGCCACGGGCCTCTTCTCCTACATCAAAATTGCACCAATAATAACTCCAGAAGCATCACATTCAATCTCAAATGTCTTAGAAAAGTTAGGAAGAGATAGTACCGGGGCATGTGTCAACTTATACTTCAGCAACTCAAAAGCCTTCTCTTGCTCTTCTCCCTATCGGAACTCCACAGTCTTCTTAATCACTTCAGTCAATGGGGCTGCAATGCTGCTAAAATGGGGGTACAAAATGCCTATAAAAGCTGACAAGTTCATGAAAACTGTGAACATCGCCAATGTTCTTAGGTTGCGGCCACTCCTTGATAGCTCGAATTTTCTCTTCATCCACCTGCACTAACAACAAAGCCAAGAAACACAAACTTATCCGTGCAAAAGATGCACTTTTTCATGTTGGCAAACAATCTCTCCCTGCGAAGTACATCCAAAACAGACTTCAAATCTTCAACATGATCATCATGACTCCTACTATAAATCAGAATACCATCAAAATAAACCACTACAAATCTAGTAGTAAAAGCTCTCAAAACATGGTTCATAAGATGCATAAAAGTACTAGGAGCATTAGTTAAACCAAAAGG
Organism: Plectranthus barbatus; assembly: GCA_026898455.1. Taxonomy (NCBI): domain Eukaryota; kingdom Viridiplantae; phylum Streptophyta; class Magnoliopsida; order Lamiales; family Lamiaceae; genus Plectranthus; species Plectranthus barbatus. The sequence goes on along the minus strand of JAPKLW010000156.1, from coordinate 681,150 downwards.
CATGACTAACCACTCATACAAACCAAACTTAGTTTTAAAAGCGGTTTTCCACTCATCTCCCTCCTTAATCCTAATCTGATGATATCCACCTCGCAAATCAATCTTAGAAAACACACAAGCACCATGAAAATCATCTAACATGTCATCTAAACGAGGGATAGGATGGCGATACTTAACCATAATATTGTTAATAGCACGACAATCACAGCAAATCCTCATGGTAGAATCCTTCTTGAGAACAAGCAAAACAGGAACTACACAAGGACTCAAACTCTCCCTCATGTGCCCCTTGGCCAGCAACTCTCCGATCTGCCTCTCCATTTCCTTTGTCTCATCCGAGCTAGTTCAGTAAGCTGGTCTATTCGGAAGGGTTGCTCCACACACAAAATCAATTTGATGCTCAGTCCCACGAATAGGTGGCAGTCCGACTAGGGTATCATCTGGAAAGACATCCTCAAAATCCTGCAAAAGAGAGGAAATAGAAGAGGGTAGAGAATCAGGAATGTTAGTTAAAAGCATGTTCTTCTTGTAGATCAGCAACACCAATGTTTTCTCCTCCTGAACCGCCCACTTCAGATCCCCAACCCTAGCTAGAAATGACTGTTGCACCACCCCATTCTCATTATTTTTTGTGGCTGCACCTCTTCACCCGACTCTTTTTGCAACTGGACTTGATCCTCATAGACATGTTTAGGGGTCAGAGGAACAAGTGAAATATTTTTTTGCTTGTAATCGAAGGAATACTTATTCGCGAAACCATCATGCTTCAAACGCCTATCAAACTACCACGGATGCCCCAAAGTATATGACTCGCCTGCATAGGAATCTCATCACACAGCACCTCATCCTCCTATTTCCCTATGTGAAACGGCACCTTGACTGGCTTCACTACTTTGATGACGCCACTATTATTCAGCCACTGCAGCTTGTAGGGCCTAGGGGGCTTCAACACCGGTAACCCTAGTTTCTTCACTATCAACTGACTCGCCACATTGGTGCAACTACCTCCATCTATAATCATGCTGCAGACCTTATCATTGATATGACAACATGAAAATGTTCTCCCTCTGCTCCACATCTCCGGCTGCAGGTTGTGCATTCAAAGCCCTCATCACAAAATTCAACGCTGTAGGTGCCATAATTTCTTCTTCATCTACATCAAGATCATCCAAATAAAGCATCACCGGGTCAGTCTCTTCATCTGTCACAATCTCTCCATCATCTTGAATCAACATGACTCTCCGATTTGGGCAATCCTTAGCAATATGTCCAAAATTCTGACACTTATAACACTTGCGATCTCTATTACAAAAGTCAGTGGTAACAGATTTACCTTGAGCTGCGGAATCTGACATGGGCTTCACAAATGGCTTCTTCTCCCCTCGAGGCTGCTCATCCTCCTTCTTCCACGGAGCTCGCTTTGGTGCTGAACTACTTCTAGTCTGGTATTCTCTCTAGCCAGTGGGGTTCTGCCTTGTATTAATGTCGTTGCCCCTCCTCTTGAGTTGTCCCTCAATCTTGATTACCATGTGAACCATATCATCCCGCTCGACGTAATGATGCAACTCCACTGTATTCTGAATCTTCCAATTCAATCCAGCCAGGAACCTAGCCATCGTTGCCTCTCTGTCCTCCATTACATTGGCTCGGATCATAGCCACTTCCATCTCTTTATAGTACTCATCCACACTCCGGGTACCCTGCCTCAAACCCTGCAGCTTGTTATACAACTCTCGATATTAATGATTCGGCACAAAGCGCCTCCTCATAACAGCCTTCATCTCATCACATGTCTCTATAAGCCTCTCCCTATTCCTCCTCATACTATTGACCAACTGATCCCACCACACGATAGCGTAATATGAGAACTCTACTGCAACCAGCTTAACTTTCTTCAATTCAGAGTAGTTGTGGTAGTCGAACATCATCTCCACCTTTCGCTCCCACTCCAGATACAATTCGGGGTCACTCTTTCCCTGAAAGGACAGGATGTTCATCTTGATTGTCCCCAGATTGTTATCATATGATTCCTCCTTGGCATAGTCATCGGCATCCTCCTCATACTGAGGATTCTGTCTATTATACGAGCCTCTGCCACCTTGGTTGGTACGTCCTCCTTTCCTAGTACGCTTATGACTACCAGTTGAGTCCCGCCGAGCCTTTTCTATCACAGAGATCTTGAGGTCATCCATTTGTTAATGCATGACATTCATCTCACTATTCAGTAACCTAGTCAACTCGGCTTTCATGGCCTCCATCAAGTACTTGACCTGTACACCACCAACAGTCTCATCTCCTTTCAACTCATCAGAACTACTACTTTTAGACATACATGCAAGAAAAGGTTAGATAAAAATAAAAGAAAGACCTCACCACCTCACGTACACTCGTGTATCACTCAGTTATGTCCAAGAACTCACACTCGTGTATCTCTCTCAGTATAAATGGCTTTTTTATCACTGTAAAATTCTACAGATTAATTGCAGAACAGTGCAAAATAAATTTATAAGAGTACTCTAAGGTTGTTGAACCCAGAGGAATTGTGTAACGAAATTATTCTATATACTAATCATAATCCTAAGACCTATTTTTTGAGTCAACAGAAATCAGGGATTTTGGGTTTAGGAAAATAAAGAAAACATAACGAAAATCTAAAGAGTTTGGAAAGAAAATTAAAGGGAAACAGGTCCTAGGGCGAACTATCAATCAAGATACACATAATTATCAATTTTCTCTTTTCAGTCCTTCAATTAACAACTGTAAACCTAGAATTAATTCTATCTCTCGATCTAATTAATTCTAAATCCTAATAATTAAAAAATGAATTTGAAACCAAGAAATTTCTTGTTAATCAAGTAAATATGCATTTGATTGATATTTGTTGCCCTAGAACCCGCTAGGGTTTCTAGCCACCCGTCTGCGCAGTCTCACGATTTTAGCTATAACTCTCACTCCTGAACTCCGATTGACCCGATTCCAGTTGTGTTGGAAAGCTAACTCGAAGCTCTATCCATTGTCATGCTCCAATAGCCCGAATTTCTTGTGTGGAGGAACCTTCACTGCTATTTTTGCACGTCACTGCTTTCAGAACGGTTTTCCAATGAATTTAAGCCTAAAACCTGCAAAAACACCCCATGACAAGCGTAAAACCACATAATATAGACTCATGCATGAAATATATATATAAATTTGCTTATATATCAACAATCACACAACTTTTTTCTAGCTCATATGAATCTCTTATGCTCTTTTTATAATGATTCTTTTTTTTTTCAAAGAACTTATGAGAATTCTAATTATCAATTGAGTTTCTTTTCACACATCTTTTTCACCATTAATTTATATTTTCTTCTCTCTAACTCACAATCAATCTACTCCATATACCACAACTCAAGACATGAGTGAATCAATACTTTCTTAGTCTCATAGACAAAGAAAGAAAATTGTAAAGGCTCAAAGTGGCTAACTAGAGTAAATTTTACATGAAGGGACAATATTTAGGGAATTGGGCTATCAAATACGGCCTAGATCATTTCCTAAACTTGTGCACACTAATGCAGTCTCAATAAAGAAAGTAAGCTAGTTCTAGAGAAATTGAAACACACATGAGAATCTCCTATCAAACGAATTCAGGCTCAAGTCTCATACAAGGGTTATTAATTGTCTTCCATAATTAATTTCAATTCAACTCGATCATCATGCAAGTATCAGTTTCAATTTAATCCTGGCATGCGGTATTCTACATTCATAGGCATCTAATCACAATCCCTACCAATTCAACTCAACTATCAACCAATTCTAGTCTTAGTTCTCGTTCGGGTTATCTTAAAATTCAAAATTTTCCCCACAAAAAATAGAATAAAAAATTTAAAAATTTATGCATGCAAAAATTGAAATACTGAAAGCGAATAAAAAGATAAAATATTCCTCATTTTGTCCACATCCCCCCCAAACTTATTTCCAACTCAAGAGTTGGAAAAAGTTTGAGAATCAGACAAAGGGGAGGAATAATACGTGGTAGTTGATCTCAGACATCAACTTTTTATCCCTAGAGGCTTCGGAACTCGCGCGGCGTGAATTTTGGGCAGCTGGCACTTCTCGTTGACTGACGCAGGATCGTGTCGGTCGATGGGAAGCCTTCTTGTCGACTCCTTCCATGGGTTGAAGTGTAGCACGTTGTCGGTCTCGACTTCGATCGACGCCAGGCTACGTCGATCAAAGTCGAGCAATCCTCGCTCTCTTTTTTATGCTGCAAAACAAGAGTTAGTACACACAAAATTCAAAAATAGAAAAAAATGAGAAACGAAAATTAAAAAAGGAAATTAAGAAAACGGTTGGGAGGCTTAGTTGAAATTATCAACTAAGCCTCCCAACAAGTGCCTTGTTTTACGTTGTAGCTTGACGATACCTCAGATCAGAACCAGGGAGGTCGGGTCCAGACTCTCTGCCCCTTAGCGTCCACCATATAAACTTTACTGTCCTTGATGATGGTGGTGAGATCAAATTGAGGAGGCTTAGTTGATAATTTCACCCCCTTGTTCCCGCGCTCCCATTTGATAGCAGCTGCTTCTTCTTCCTCAGACTCATCATCTTTAGTGGTGGTGATCCGGTTGCACTCCGCCTTTCTCTTGCTTTTATCGATCACAAAGGTGATATTTTCCTCGTTGGTCCGGAGTGTAATTTTGCCACCTCAGCAGTCAATAAGTGTGGCACTAGTATCAAGAAAATCACGCCCCAGTATCATGGGCATGTTCTCGTCCTCCTTCATTTCGTGCACCACGAAGTCTGCTGGGAATATCAGATGGCCCACTTGAATGAGCACATCTTCCAGAATTCCCTTTGAGCGGGATACAGTCCGATCCACCATCTGCAGCGTAATAGTTGTGGGCCTAATCTCTCCGATGTTGAGGCGCTTCTAAATAGAGTACGACATCAGATTGATATTGGCCCCAATATCACACAATACTCTCTCGAAAGTATGTCCTCCAATCTCCACCGGGATAGAGAAGCATCAAGGGTTGCTTCTCTTGATGGGCACCTACTTTCGCAGTAGCTGGCTGCAGTGCTCGTGGATCTTCACAATTTCGTTCTCCACGAACTGTTTCTTCTTACTCATTAGTTTCCAAAGGTACTTCATGTACCCCAGGATCTCCTTCAGTGCCTCGATCAGCAGAATATTTGTGTTGACCTTCCTCAAATTCTCCACAAATATAGAGAGATTGGAGTCCTCCTTTTGCTTTGCGAACCTCTGAGGGAATGACATAGGAGGGACAGTATCTTCAAACTTTGCCGGAATTTTGCCCGAGGTAGGCCTCAACTTCGATCGATGCAGGGGCGCCTCGGTGGACCTCGATTTCTGCATACTTTGATAGATGCCAGATGCGTCAATTGAAATTGAGCCTTCATCTTTGCTCGCTTCTTCTCTATTCTCCTCAGCTTCAGACTCATTCCGAACCATCTTGGGACCTTTGTAACTCATCCCGGATCTCAGTGTGACAGCTTTGCAGTCTTTTTGAACCCTTAGATTCACCTCAGTTGTGCTCGGTAGTTGTCCTTGCTTGTGGTAAGCACAAATTGTGTTGGCTATCTGGTTGATTTGTGTTTCAACTATCTGCAGGTGCTTTCCCATCTGATCCACCTTAGTATGCAGTCCGGCTACCTCTTGCTCCAATTTTCCAACCCGGTGGTCGGATGCCTTGATGTATTTGGTCAAGACCTCATCCAGGTTGTCCTTGTTTTTCTCCACCACTTCTCCATGTTGAACTTCAAACCCCGGTGGTGGTAGCTCGGCAGCCTCAGGATGGGAGTATGAGAAACCGTGGTGGTTTCTCGGTGGATATTGATATCCCCCAGTTTTTTGCTGGTGCTGGTAGGGGTATCCCCCTATATTCAGATAGCTCACCTCCGCAGGAGCTTCGAGTTGCACCTGTGCAACCGTAGCAGTAGAAGCTCCCGCAGACAATTTGTCCAAATCCTCTCTCAGCATCTCAACCTCAGTTTTGAGAGGATCTTCAGTCTCCACTTTATCCACAAACTTTATCAGTGGCCTCCTTGGGTTTGCCCACTTTTGATTGTACAGCGCCAACTTCTTAAAAAGCTTCAGAGCTTTCTCAGCAGACTTGCTCATAATGGACCCCCCAGTGTAGGGTTTTTCCGTGAACCGAATCACCAAATCCAATTTGAACCGGATCGATTTATGGTTATTGCGCATAATTAAAATTCACAAAACCCTAGCATGCTCCTATGAATTTAATACATAGATTTGTGAATTTAGGGTTTACCGTAACTCCGTCGAGTCTGAACCGATCTTTCGCGTTTGAATTCTAAAACACAATTCAACCACGCGATTCGATTTAATCTGCGGAAGCAGAAATTAGTAATCTAATTTCTTAGAAAAAATCGAAAAACAAAGAGAGAAGAAAAGAGAAATATGTTCTCCAGATTAGATCTTTAGGGTTGTGTCCCAATGCTGCTCAGATCTGCTACTGGTGAGGATTCCACAGATCTGTGTTGTAGGCCGGAGCAGAAAAATCCTTCTTCTCCCCTCTACAGGCGCCGCCCACTCTCTCTCTGCCTCTAGGGTTTCACTGATTTGAATGTGTTCAATAGTGGCTAGGGTTTCCAGAGAGAATGGTCTATTTATAGACCCAGGGTTTTATCCCTAATGGGCTACTGGGCCCTTTTTCAGCATGTTTAATTGAGCCAGTCCTGGGACCTAATGCAAATAATAAAGTGGACCTATAATTAATTAATTCCCATGTCCACAACCCAGGACACAATTAATAATATTAATACTTTTTCACCACAGAATTAATACTGACCTACCCCATTATTACCACGTTATGAGAACGGGCTGCATTAATTGAGAATCCCCATATTTAAGGTTATCGGACATCCATTAATTAATCGGAGCCTCTGACAAGCTCTAACTACAATTAATTAATATCTTATTATTCTTGAGTAGTAACACTCAAACCTTATCACTCGTGCCTGAACTTAATCAGCCTACAGGACTTTGGCACGATGAATGTTATTGAGCTCCTCAGGGAATGTCCCCATCCTATTACTCGGATATGGTTACCTAAACCCAATCTCAGGCGGTACTACACGAACTGCTGTTACCCAAGATGCGAATATACGAGCACGTTACTTAAGCTCTCCACCATGGAAAGTCAAAGCAACAGTCAACCCGTGCAAACCCCTGAACCTTCGTTAGGGTTTGGACTCAATCAATATAATGAGATTTTGTATTCGCTGATGTCAGACAGACGAATACATCTCACTGCGGTCCATCAATACGCCACCTCTGCATACCAGCATGTCAAGTAACCAAGACAGACTACTTATTCCGACAATGCCGCAGTCATCCGGACAGATGTATCCTCATACGCTGTCTCGGTTGTGATCAGGTTTATGTCTCACTAGGTCAAGTGATCATACTGTCTTCTGCGATCTACAACACGCCGTTTGATCGTCCCTATCGGTGAGACAAGAGGATACCATTGTTCATACATGTACGATTGTTAACAGACAGGAGAAATAAACCGTTGTATACTCATTGTAATAAATGCTTTCAGTATACAAAACCCATCAATCTCCCACTTATACTCAAAGCATAACTAAGCTATTACAGAGTATACAGTCCGTCTATCTAGTCTGCTATCACTTTAACCACTATCAGTGGTCGGCATCCACCTCAGACCCAGCTCACGAATATGTCTTTCGTAAAATTTATGCGGCAAGCTCTTTGTAAACGGATCAACAAGATTGTCAGCAGTGTCAATCTTCTTAATCAGCACATCGCCCCTTGATACGATTTCTTGTATGATATGGTACTTTCTCTCTATGTGTTTGCTTGCCCTGTGAGACTGCGGTTCCTTTGAGTTTGCCACTGCACCAGAGTTATCACAATAAATTGTGATGCTCCTTGGCAAACTCGGGATCACGCCCAACTCTAAAAGGTAGTTCCGGAGCCACACCCCCTCTTTCGAGGCGTCGGAGGCGGCGACATATTCCGTCCCCATGGTGGAGTCAGCAATGCATTTCTGCTTTCAGCTCCTCCAAGATACAGCTCCACCTCCCAGGGTAAACACATATCCTGAGGTCGATTTCTTCTCATCCTGGTCCCCTTGGAAATCCGAGTCTGTACAACCCACAGGGCACAAATTCTCACTTTGATAAACTAGGCAGAAATTCCTAGTTCTTTTCAAATACTTGAGGATGTGCTTTACAGCAGTCCAGTGTGCCTGTCCAGGGTTAGACTGATATCTTGCTACCATGCCAACGACATAACAGATATCTGGCCTGGTACACAACATCGCATACATGAGACTACCCACAGCCGAAGCGTATGGTACAATGCTCATCTCGTCTTTCTCCTGCTGTGTCTGAGGACACTGCAAACCAGAAAGACGAACGCCATGTCTGAAAGGTAGCAAGCCTTTCTTGGCGAGTTGCATGCTGAACCGGGCTATCACAGTATCCACATAGGATGCTTGGGATAAGCTCAACATTCTTCTCTTACGATCTCGTAAGACCTTAATCCCAAGAATGTAGCCAGCTTCTCCCAGATCCTTCATTTGGAACTGTTCGGATAACCAAACCTTGATTTCGGACATCACTCCCTCGTTGTTTCCAAATAGGAGTATGTCATCAACTTAAAGTGCAAGGAAGACCACGCTCCCACTGACACAAAGTCGGTAAACACAACTTTCGTTTTCCAACTGTGCAAATCCATAGGATTTAATTACATCGTTGAAACGTAAGTTCCACGACCTTGAAGCTTGCTTAAGTCCATACAAGGACTTCCTAAGCTTCCAGACAAGATGTTCTTCGCCCTTGCTTATGTAACCCTCGGGTTGCTGCATATAGATGTCCCTACCTTCTTCAAGGTAACCGTTTATAAAAGCAGTTTTGACATCCATCTGCCAGATCTCGAGGTCCATATGTGCAGCTATGGCAAGGAGTATCCGGATGGATTTGAGCATGGCTACGGGTGAAAAGGTTTCGTCATAGTCAATGCCCTCTTTCTGACTATAACCCTTTGCCACCAGCCTGGCTTTAAAAGTCGTGATCTTTCCATCCGCCCCTTTCTTTCTCTTGTATACCCATTTGCACCCTATGGCCCTAAAGCAATCTGACAAATCAGTTTTCTGGTATACATCCATAGCAGTTATGGATTAAATTTCAGAATCCATGGCAACACGCCATTTGGCAACATCCTTGTCCTGCACTGCCTCTTCGTAAGTCAGTGGTTCAGAGTCCTCATGTCCGTCTTCCGGGCTCAAGTCCGAAGACTCAACCACGAACTTGTACCTTTCCGGTTGGAAAATAACTCTCCCACTACGACGAGGCATCGGTGTCGTGTCAGTAGTAGGTGCAGTAACTTGTGGTCCTGCACCTTGCACTGAAGAATGTGTCTGTGGTGTTGTACCTCTCACAGGTGCACCCACATCTACACGTTCCCCTTCCCTTGGAATTGTATTTTCATTCTCAATTTCTTGAAGAACGATATCACTCCTTGACCTGTGATTACTCACATACTCGTCCTCCAAGAATCTAGCGTTGGTGCTAACAACGACCCTTTGACTCTCAGGACAGTAAAAGTAACCACCTTTCGTTTGCCTGGGATACCCTATGAACAACATTACTTTTGACCTGCTTTCTAACTTATCAGGTTCCTTCGACAGTATGTGTGCCGGACAGCCCCATACTCTAAACTTGCACAAACTAGGTTTGCAACCAAGGAAGAGCTCAGAAGGTGTCTTAGGAACTGATTTAGAAGGCACCACATTAAGCACGTAAGCTGTTATTTCCAATGCGTAGCCCCAAAATGAAATTGGAAAGTTTGCATGACTCATCATTGATCTTACCATCTCTAGAAGAGTCCTATTTCTTCTTTCAGCTACACCGTTTTGCTGGGGAGTACCCGGTGCAGTCCACTGGGATGTAATCCCATTTTCTGACAAATATTGCAGGAACTCGTTACCGAGGTATTCGCCACCGCGGTCAGATCGCAGTGACTTGATAGTTTTCCTGACCTTCTTTTCTACTTCAGCCTTGAACTCTTTGAATTTCTCAAAGCATTCATACTTGTAGCGAAGCAGGTAAATGTATCCGTACCTTGAGTAGTCGTCAATGAAAGTGACGAAGTACTCGTACCCTCCACGAGCCTGCGTGGACATCGGTCCACATAAGTCAGAATGGATCAATTCCAACACTTCCTCTGCTCGAGACTGACTAGCCTTGAAAGGCCTAGTTGACATCTTGCCCTTGATGCAGGATTCGCAGACTTGATAAGGTACAGCTCGGACTAGGTCCAATGTACCGTCATCTGCAAGTCTTTGAATCCGCTTCAAGCTGATGTGACCCAGTCTCAAGTGCCAGAGATATGTAAGATCCTCATCAGAAGAAGTATGTTTTCTCTTCCTAGGATTATCAATTACGGATGAATTACATGCAATACTTGCGGAAGACTTATGATTGCAGTTAACAACATAGAGAGAATTATTCAGCATTCCACGATAGATAACACCGTTATTACCAATGATAGAAACACCACTATCAAAAATAACTGAATATCCATCAACATAAAGTTTGGAAACTGAAATAAGGTATCGCCGAAAATCCGGCACGTACAAAACATCTCTCAATGTTAAAACAGAATCATCAAAGTACAAGGTGAAATCTCCAATGGTAGCTGCACTCACTTGTGCTGCGTTCCCCATCGAGATGGTAACCTCGTCATTCTTCAGCACCCTCCTCGGTGTGAACTCCTGCAAAATGTAACAAACATGATCAGTAGCTCCAGTATCCACTACCCACGAATGAGTAGAAACCGATACTAAACATGTTTCCTTTACAAATGCAAATGACGTACCTTGTCCCTTGCTTCCGCATGCCTTCTCACTTGAAGTGACACCAACCCTCTTCATTTCATTTGCCCTCCTCTTACGTGATTTGTGATCAATCATGTTCTTGCACACAGTATGAACCACATCTTTCAATGTGCCCAAGCTGTGCTCAAGATCTGATAACTCAGACTCCCATGAAGGTACGAAGGACTGTCCTGCTATGAGATCAGTGAGCAACTCTTTGAAGGAGTACTCACTTCTCTTAGCTACATCCATCTTGAAGTCATAGAATGAAAGTGGTAAGGAGTTCATTATTATATCAATCTTAGCCCGATCTGATATACATCCACCTCTACGTGTGAATCGTCTCATGGTGTTATCCATCATCATCACATGTAGTGTCACCGAACTGCCATCAACCATTCTCTTACAGACTAGGTCTTTTACGAGATCACAGTAGATAGTTTGTTCCACTTCACCAAACGTGGCCACTAAATCCATCCAGATCGCAACAGAGCTACAATAGCCCATGTACTTGAGCTTGAGTTTTCTAGACAGGTTATCTGAGATTAACTTGTAAGTAAAATCTTCAGACGCCACCCATCTGTCATAGTACTCTTTCTCACGTCTAGAGACTTTATGGTAACGTGGGGCAAGTGGCATCATAGTAAGAACAAACATGTGTTGTTTAGTCAGGAGGATATACTCAATGCAGTATCTCCATTCATGGAAGTTCGGACCAGTAGAGGATTGAGAGCAAGTATATGATCGACAGTAGACATAAACATATCTGAAACAATAAAGAATCTTAAATAAGAACATACATGTTGAACTTCGAAAACAAATGCATTGAAAACCTTTTAATAAATCAAATACAAATATTTTCCACTAATTGCCCAAGAGTTCCCACCGCAAGCTACACTCGTAGACGTTTACAATGTCACCCTCAACCAGAACTGCGCATTTTAAGCCCCAATCCATTTAATTTCACTACCATGTCAGGATGCTTTTGACACTAGAAATTAATAATTAGTGAAAACCTTAGACCAAGCCATCTCTCAAGAACAGGGATGCAATTCTTGCATTATATTCTAAGATGCTTCTAAGCAATTAACCACAAATTTAACTCCGGCCAAAAGAGACAGTTTAGCATGGCACGCAACCATACCGCACAGCCCATAAAGCTTCTGTTATCTATAATTTAAATCAATCCTAGAATACTTGTGAAAGAGATCTACGCAAGCTACACTCGTAGACGTTTACGCAAAGCCCTCCCACTATTCATATTATTTAAATTGTTTGTCTAGATATCCCAACAACCTTACCCATGCACCTCTAGGAACTAGCAAGCTACACTCGTAGACGTTTACTAGAACGAGAGATACACTTACAGCCTAGGACCGCTTTGTGGAGGTCTATTGATTTTAATTAAAAAATCTGCTTAGTATTTTTCTTTTAAAAGGTTTTTTTATGCTCACACATAATTTCTTTGTCATTATATTTCCCAAATTTTTTGCATGTAATAATACAAGCCCAAAAATTCCCAAAATATAATCCAACAAAAGAAATTAATCACATAAGCATGCTTGAAAAGCTGTAAATAATAAAAGCGATAAAACATGCTTTTCCTATTATCTACACATGCTTAATTGCGCACATAAATAAATCACATATCATACGAGGACAATTAAGGCAAACAAAAATTCCTCGTGGCCCCAAAAATAGAAAAAATAAATTCTATCTATTACAAATTTGAATTTTGAATTAATTTGGATAAATCCAAATCTTTTCAAATCTTCCAAATCTTCAAGGGCCTACAAAACTGGATACACCAAATCTTTTGGATTTTTAGGCCTTTGTGATCTGATGATTTGCCCTAACCCTAATGCAAACCCTAGGGTTTACACAGGATTGCACAAACCATCAAAAAACGAGCCATCGCGACGGGACAGCAGCAGCCGACGACAGCCGCAGCCGCCGCCAACAGCCGCCCGCTGCCGCCGCCACACCCAGCACGCCGCGCGCCCTGCCGCGCCCGCGCCTGCCTTGTGCGCGCACAGGCCGCGCGCCGTGGGTGCTGCCCGCGCGCGCTGCACGCCCCGGCCGCGCGCCTGCCGTCGCCCGTCGTCGGCCCTGCGTCGGCTCCATCTTCGTTCTTCGTCCTCGACCCGTCCAATTACAAATTTTGAAAAATTACAGAAATCTATTCTATTACAAATTTTCAAATCTACACTAATCACGGATTTTCTCGTGATTTTACAAAAAACAATTCAGCCCTACACGGATAAACCACCGCGGGCTGAATCAACGGGTTTGCCACGTGGAACAAAAACCAAACATCCACAAAATAATAAATTCATACATGCATTAAGAATTCAATTATGCACAAAAGAGCCATAAATCAGGAACCTAGCTCTGATACCAATTGTAGGGTTTTTCAGTGAACCGAATCACCAAAACCAATTTGAACCGGATCGATTTATGGTTATTGCACATAATTAAAATTCACAAAACCCTAGCATGCTCCTATAAATTTAATACATAGATTTGTGGATTTAGGTTTTACCGTAACTCCGTCGAGTCTGAACCGATCTTTCGCGTTTGAATTCCAAAACTCAATTCAACCACGCGATTCGATTTAATTTGCGGAAGCAGAAATTAGTAATCTAATTTCTTAGAAAAAATTGAAAAACAAAGAGAGAAGAAAAGAGAAATCTGTTCTCCAGATTAGATCTTTAGGGTTGTGTCCCAATGTTGCTCAGATCTGCTACTGGTGAGGATTCCACAGATCTGTGTTGTAGGCCGGAGCAGAAAAATCCTTCTTCTCCCCTCTACAGGCGCCGCCCACTCTCTCTCTGCCTCTAGGGTTTCACTGATTTGAATGTGTTCAATAGTGGCTAGGGTTTCCAGAGAGAATGGTCTATTTATAGACCCAGGGTTTTATCCCTAATGGGCTACTGGGTCCTTTTTCAGCATGTTTAATTGGGCCAGTCCTGGGACCTAATGCAAATAATAAAGTGGGCCTATAATTAATTAATTCTCATGTCCACAACCCAGGACACAATTAATTAATTAATATTAATTCTTTTTCACCACAGAATTAATACTGACCTACCCCTTTATTACCACATTATGAGAACGGGCTGCATTAATTGAGAATCCCCATATTTAAGGTTACCGGACATCCATTAATTAATCGGAGCCTCTGACAAGCTCTAACTACAATTATTAATATCTTATTATTCTTGAGTAGTAACACTCAAACCTTATCACTCGTGCCTGAAATTAATCAGCCTGCAAGACTTTGGCACGATGAATGTTATTGAGCTCCTCAGGGAATGTCCCCATCCTATTACTCGGATATGGTTACCTAAACCCAATCTCAGGCGGTACTACACGAACTACTATTACCCAAGATGCGAATATACGAGCACGTTACTTAAGCTCTCCACCATGGCAAGTCAAAGCAACAGTCAACCCGTGCAAACCCCTGAACCTTCGTTAGGGTTTGGACTCAATCAATATAACGAGATTTTGTATTCGCTGATGTCAGACAGACGAATACATCTCACTGCGGTCCATCAATACGCCACCTCTGCGTACCAGCATGTCAAGTAACCAAGACAGACTACTTATTCCGACAATGTCGCAGCCATCCGGACAGATGTATCCTCATACGTTGTCTCGGTTGTGATCAGGTTTATGTCTCACTAGGTCAAGTGATCATACTATCTTCTGCGATCTACAACACGCCGTATGATCGTCCCTATCGGTGAGACAAGAGGATACCATTGTTCATACATGTACGATTGTTGACAGACAGAAGAAATAAACCGTTGTATACTCATTGTAATAAATGCTTTCAGTATACAAAACCCATCACCCAGCTGCGTTGTCCATGGACTCTTGAGTCTTTTCAGTTATGCCTTGGTAGAAAATGTGAGCCTGTTCTTCAGTATCAACACCATGGTTGGGACAGCTCCTGAGCAGTTCATTGAACCTGCTCCAAGCTTCAAACAGAGACTCATCCACCCATTAATAGAATTGTAGAATGTCCATCTTCCTCTGAATGATGACAGAAGGTGGGAAGAAATTTGAGAGGAACTCAACTCGTAGTTCCTCCCAAGTCCAGATTTTGCTGCAGTCCAATCCGGTCAGCCAAGCATGGGCTTGATCCCGCAGAGAAAATGGGAACAACCTCAGTTTGATGACATCCTTTTCGACACTGTTCTGTTTGTTGGTGTCGCAGACCTCCACAAAAATCCTCAAATGCGTGTATGGGTCCTCTGTGGCTCTGCCGAACCATCTTAATCAGCCCGGTTTTTAGTTCAAAATTGTTAGCGTTGATGTCAATAATGGATCCCTCATTGACGGGCTGCGGCTTGTACTTCCTCCCCATAGCATTCGGATCCTCATCATCTGAATCATCCAGTCGTTGCCTCTCTCTTTCTTGCTCCAACTGCCTTCTTCGATCATTCTCTCTTTCAATCTCCCTTTCCGCAGTCAGTTGTCGGACAGTCTCTTGCATCTGGTGCATCTCTCGAATGAGGGTCAGAGTATCCCCCGCTGTAAGCTGTCCATCAGTAGTATCCTCCAAAGGGGGCATAGTCGGGTCAACTTCTTGTGGGTTCCAGTTGTCTAGTGGGTTCATATTTTTCTTCTGTTTCTTCTTCCTACAGGAGGCTTCAATCTTTTGTTGAAGGCTTCAAGTGGCTTCCCTTGGGACCCCGTGTTAATGCACTACCTGAAAGGGAGTCAGGGCATAAATCATTTTGATGTTGACCGACACGGGTGGGTGTCGATCGACGCACGTAAGTTCTCGATGTCGATCGACGCGGGCAGGCGTGGATCAAAATCAAGATGAAAAACACACAAAATTAAAAATATAAACTCAATCCAGCAATTCACAGGATAAACTAGTAACAAAATAATATCTAACAATTCCCCGGCAACGGCGCCAATTTGATCACTGTAAAATTCTACAGATTAATTGCAGAACAGTGGCAAATAAATTTATAAGAGTACCATAAGGTTATCGAACCCAGATGAATTGTGTAACAAAATTATTCTATCTACTAATCATAATCCTAAGACCTGTTATTTGAGTCAACAGAAATCAGGGATTTTGGGTTTTGGAAAATAAAGAAAACAGAACGGAAATCTAAAGAGTATGGAAAGCAAATTAAAGGCATACAGATCCTAGGGCGAACTATCAATCAAGATATTTGCTTTGGTGGGAAATCATAATATATTATAATTTCTTGTTCAAACAATTATAGCCTAGGTTACTAGCGTGTGAATGTATATGCTTTGTCGGCCTCAATAACACAATACTAATCAACCTTTGATAAGTCAACAGATTAACCCTACAATTACTATCTTCCCCTAGGACATATATTCTAATTGTATTCGAATTACTTTTCCTATTATCAATTTTCTTTTTTCAGTCCTTCAATTAACAACTGTAAATCTAGAATTAATTATATCTCTCGATCTGATTAATTCTAAATCCTAATAATTAAAACAGGAATTTGTAACCAAGCAATTTATTGTTAATCAATTAAATATGCATTTGATTGATATTTGTTGCCCTAGAACCCACTAGGGTTTCTAGCCACTCATCGCAGATAGAAAACCAAAAGTAAACATATTATTAACTGGAAATAAAAGAAATTACAACAACTAAAGTACTTCGTGCTGGAAAATAAAGATGTCGAATGATAAAGGATGACAAAAGATGTACATCATGATTAAAACTCGAATTTTACAAGCTATTAATAGGAGTGGATGTGTATCCTATCAAGTCTAGGGCTGGAAAAGCGGTGAGTCTTGTAGAGCTCACCGAGACATTTTCGAAAAGTACAATTAAGCCAAAAACGGACATCGAACGTAAAAGTTACGACAAAAACGGAGTTTACCTACGAAAAAGACAAAAATGCACTAGTAGAAATAAAAATATTGGGGATTTTTGATTTAACTTACTCCCCCTCTTTTTTTTATTTTCCCACCACTTTTTTTCAATTTTTTTTACGAATATTTTTTTCTCTTCGAACTCTTTCTTTTCTATTTTGTTCGAATTTTCTTTTTCTTTATTTTTAAAAAAAATCTTCGACCTTTTTTATATGGTAACTACCAAATTGTTTGGTAATTCAAGAAGGAAATAATATGACTACTAAGGAAATGTATGAATAAGGTAAAAGATATAAGGAAAGATTTGAATTGATCAAATATGGTAAGAAAGATAATTCAAATCTTTACACACAAGGAACTCAACAATTCGAAAACCCTAACACACAAAATTTTCGAATCACTCAGGACATAAGACAAGGAGAGACACGAAGAAATACGAATTACCAACGACAGAAAACAAGACAAAGACACAAAAATTCGAAAACCTTAACATACAAGACTCAATTTTTTTGTTGACACAAAGACACGAAAACTTGAAGAAAAGGAAGAGAAAGGGTACGACCTGGATATTGATACCAAAATGATACGATCCTTGCCGGGAAGGTTTAGATCGCAGCCCAGTAACTCAAACGAATGGACTCAGACACAACGTGGAAGCAACTAAGGTTGATATCAGGGGGAAGATCCAACACCTTTGGATTCGAAAACCTCCAAGTACCGTAGTCCAGAATAGTTCTCCTACGACTCAAGAAACGAATTGATCCAACAACGAAGGATATACGCAAAGACACCACCAATAGATATGACAGTCCGATTGATTAGTCGAGATTGAAATCCTAATTGAAGATTAGAATTTCGAAAATGGAGCCTTCATAATTTAAAGGAGAAAACCTCACAATTTTATTAAAATTTGAAAACTGAATATAAGTGTCTAATACAAGGCCTATATATAGGCAACTCAAATCCTAGCCTAATAAGGCAATATAATTTTGAAAATTAAATAAAAAAATCAGAAATTAACTATAATTTTGAAATTAACTACAACTAGGCTTAAACATGTTGGCTCAAAATGATGGATTAAAATTAAACTAAGCACAATCACTACGCATAATTAAATTAGTAATTTTTGGGCCTTTCTTTAACTCCTCAATCAGCACCGAATCTTTGGGAATATTTGCAGCCCAAAGGTCTTTAATCAATAAACTCAATCCAGCCCTCAATGTCATTGCTCGAGCTCTAGCCATCGGCCCACTCGGAATGTAGACTGGATCGTCTCTCACAGCTGCTACTTGGGCTCCATCAAAAACATAGATAAGTGAAAACAAATATGAACTTATCAAACCCCCCAAACTTGAATAATTGATTGTCCTCAATCAAAGAAAAGAAAGAAAAGAAATCTCAAGTTGTTGAAAGTGAAATGCCTCACAAGATTCTTCACAATTAAGGATCGTCAATTCACATCACACAAGCAATTTGAAAGAGATAGGAAATTCATCAACTTCGGAAGACTCACAAGGAAGTGTTTCGCTCATGCACTCAAGTGTTTGGGTTTTCAATGAAAGCACTCACAACATGTATGATGAAATTTCTACCATAGGCTTTCAAAATTTCTAGAATCTCTACTGCTTATTTGTGCACACAATTTAAGAATAAAAAATGATTTTGATTGGGTTATAATGTAGGCTTTTTGTGAAGGGTAGAGAAATACGGCCAAGTGTCTAAATCAATTGAGTTCGCGACTCTGAATAAATCCAACCACTATCTGACAACATCCACCCATCTGCTTAAGTATCACAATTAACTCTTTTCAAGCTATTTTTGAAAGTCTTATACCCTTTCAGAAGTTTGGCAATCAAGACACATTTTTTTAAGGGCTTATGAGTCTTCTATTTTTTTTTCTTTTGAGCTATACAACCTTATATCTTTAATTCACCACTATACTACAGTTTTCTTATCCACATCACACATATAACCACCATTTTCTTCCTTAAATCTTATAAACAATACAAAAACCTTTATAACTCCATGAAAATCTCATAGATAAGACCAAAAAAAAAATGGATTTAGGCACAATGGGACTTACTAGGGATAATTTCAATATATGAAGGGATAATGTTTAGGAGTTGGGCTAGCAAAGATGGCCTAAGATCATTTTCTATCCTTGTGCACACTATGTAGTCTGGAAACAGAACATAAGGAAGTTCTAGAGAAACGAAAACATACATGCGAATCTCACATAAAGCGAATAAGGCTCAAGATCTCACTTGGGTTCAAAAATTTCTTCTTTAGTCAATTACAATCCACTCAAAAATCATGCAAGTGAAAGTCTCAATTAGACCCTATCATTTGGTATTCTACATTCATAGGCAATCAACCACAATTGAAATCAAATCAAACTAATCCTTAATCGATTCCAACTTGCAATCAGTTCAAATAGATTGAGTTATTCAACAATTTTCCTCATCACTATATCCATATTTTTTTCTAGGCATAAATTTAAACAATGCAAATAAAGCAAATAAAGGATAGATAAGTTCGAATTTCTTGTCCACATCCCCCCAAACTTATTTCAAACTCGAAGAGTAAGAAAAAGTTTGAAGATCAGACAAGAAAAAGAACTTGTACCTGACTAATTGATCTTAGACATCAACATTTTTATCTACCGGAGGAATCAGCTTGTCGCGATGGAGAATTGTGGTATCTTGCACTCTGTGTTGATTGACATGCAATGTGTCGATCGACACAAAGCCTTCAAATTAACTTCCTGCACAAGTCGAAAGAGTAACTCTGTGCTGACCTCTATGTCGATCGACATCAGGCATGTCGATCGATACAAAGGTAAATCCTTAATTTTTTTTCTTTGAAAATATAAAATAAAGAAAAACAGAAATCTGATAATAAAGTTAAACACACCAACGTAAATAAAAATGAAAATCGAAAAGAAAACAAAGGAAAATGAAAAGAAAGCATTTAAAAGTTGGGTTACCTCCCAACAAGTGCTTAGTTAACGTCGAAGCTCGACAGTACCTCTTTTCTCAGAACCAAGGCGGGCTAGAGCGCACTCGCCTTCATCGAGCATCCACCATATAGACTAGACAATCTTGAATGACAGCAGTGAGCTCGGGATGAGATGGTGTAATTGAGAGTTTTGCCACCTCATTCCCTCGCTCCCATTCTCGAGCGGCTTGGTTTTCTCTTTCATCCTCAAGTTCTTCCTCTTCAAATTCTTCATAAGAAGTTATCCGGTTACATTCAGACTGGTGCCGGCTTTTATCGAGCTTGAAAGTAATCCTCTCCTCATTGGCTCGAAGGGTGATCTCTCCACCACGACAATCAATCAAAGCAGAGCTTGTGTCCAAGAATTCCAGCCCCAAGATGAGGGGTGTGCTGTCATCTTCCTTCATGTCCAAAACCACGAAATCTGCAGGAAAAACAAGATGACCTACACGAATAAGTACATCTTCTAATATACCTTTCGGGCGAGACACAGAGTGGTTTGCCATCTGCAATGTGATAGTGGTCGGCCTCAACTCTCCAATCTTGAGGCATTGGAAGATAAAAAAAGGCATAAGATTGATACTGGCCCCTGTATCGCACAGCACCTTTGGAAATGTGATCCCCCTGATCTCAATTGGGATTGAGAAGCATCCCGAATCACTTCTCTTGACTGGAATTTTCTTCTGTAGGATGATGTTGCACTGTTCATGAAGTCTGAAAATCGAGTTTTCCACAAAGTGTTTCTTCTCACTCATCAACTTGCGGAGATACTTTATGTATCCTGGAATTTCATTCAAAGCTTCGATTAGTGGTAAGTTAATACTTATTTTTTTCAAATTCTCAACAAATCTAGAAAACTTTGAGTCTTCCTTTTGCTTTGCAACCGTTGAGGGAAAGGCATCGGAGGTGGTCTGGCAGCTTTGGAACTCGAATTGATTCCTCATCACCCGAATCGATCTCCACCTCTTGTTCTTTGTGTCAGTCGACATATGGTGTGTCGACCGATACAGATGACGGTCCTGCGGCCTACTCCTCTTCTTCTCCCCTAAACTTGTTCCGGGGCATGCTCGGGCCTGTGTAGCTAGTCTCTAATCTCGGTTTTGTTGCCTTGTAGTCTTTCTGGTTCTTGGGATTGACTTCGGTGGTGCTCGGCAGCTTTCCTGGTTGATGTTGCAGACCAAGTGAGGTGGCAATCTGGCTGACCTGCATATCTATGATCTGAACATGCTTTCCGAGCCTGTCCACCTTGGTATTGACCCCTGCTACCTCCTGCTCAATCTTCCCAACCCAGTAGTCGGAAGCTTTGATGAACTTCTGTAGCAATTCATCGAGGCTCTGCTTTTTCTTCTCCATGATCTCACCATTCTGCGCATCAAAGTCTGGTGGAGGATGTTCGACACCTTCCTAATGAGCATAGGAAAATCTGAGATGAGCTCTCGGGTGGTAATGTTGATATCCCCTCGCCGGTATTAGTTCTGCTAACTGCCTTGGTTCATGTAGTTCATATCAGCTATGGGGTCAACTTGTGCAACAGAAACACAAGCAGCATTAGAAGTTAACTTTTCAACCTCCCCCTTGAGCTTTTCCACTTCTTTCTTGAGGGTTTCATCTTCCTTCTTCTCCACTGCCCAAACTTGCAGTCTCCTTGGATTGGACCATTGCTGAGTGTGCAATGCCATCTTCTTGAATAGCTTGAGGGCTTTTTTGGGTGATTTTCTCATCAGAGAACCTCCCGCGGCATTGTCAACGGACTCTTGGGTTCTCTCATTCATCCCTCTGTAGAAGATGTGGGCCTGCTCCTTGGTATCAACTCCATAGCCCGGGAAACTCCTCAATAGCTCATTCCATTTGCTTCATGCCTTGAACAATGACTCGTCAATCTTTTTTGGATGATGACTGATGGAGGAAAGAATGCGGCAAGAAACTCTGCATGGAGGTCGGCCCATGTGTGGATGCTGCTGCAATCAAGAGATATAAACCACGAACTAGCCTGATCTCAAAGTGAGAAGGGAAATAGGCGTAGACGAATAACATCCTGGGTCACTCCGTTCTGTTTGACTATCTCACAAACCTCCACGAACATGCAAAGGTTTGTATAAGGATCCTCCACTGCTCGACCACCAAATTGGTTCTCCTGATCCATCTGAATTAGGTCGGTTTTGAGTTCAAAGTTATTGACATTGATACCAATAACCAATCCCTCATTATCGGGTTGCGGTCTGTACCTCCAGGCCATGGCATTAGGGTCCTCATCATCAGAATCCTCTTGGCGGCGCCTTTCTCTTTCTCTGTCCCTTTCTCTCCTTTGAGCCTCGAGCCTATCTGCTTCTCATTCTGCCATCAGTTGCTTGATGATATCATTCATGTGGTTGACTTCTTGAACTAGAAGCATGACATTCCTTTGGGTAAGTTGAGTATCCACTTCCTCAAATGGTAGCATGTTGGGATCATCCTCATCATGTTGGTTTTTTTGGTGGCTCCATGTTGACAATTGAGCTTTGTGTTCCCTTGTTTTTCCTCCTCTGGATAGTGGCTTCCAATTCAGGGTCGAAGACTTCGAGTGCTTTGCCCTGAGCTCGCGTGTTCATCAAACCTGAGAAAAGAAAAGCAGAAAATCAGCTTCTGTGTCGATCTACAGAGGTGATGTCGATCGACATGGATGCAACAGCTGTATCGATCGACATGACCATTGTCGACCGATATAGAGCACAAACAACCACACTCACGCGAACCCTAAGACACGAAAATAAAACACAAAATCAAAATCAAAAATGAAACTAAAACAAAAATTTAAATAAAATACAGTCTCAATCCATCAGATCTAAAAACAAACTAATATCTAGATAAATCTGACAGTCCCCAGCAACGGCGCTAATTTGATAACTGCAAGATCTCCATCTTCTTTTGGATGATGACTGATGGAGGAAAGAACGCGACAAGGAACTATGCAAGGAGGTCGGCCCATGTGTGGATGCTGCTGCAATCAAGAGATGTAAACCACGATCTAGCCTGATCTCGAAGTGAGAACGGAAATAGGCATAGATGAATAGCATCCTGGGTCACTCCATTCTGTTTGACTGTCTCACAAACCTCCACGAACATGCGAAGATGTGTATAAAGATCCTCCACTGGTCGGCCACCTAATTGGTTCTGTTGAACCATCTGAATCAGGCCGGTTTTGAGTTCAAAGTTATTGGCATTGATACTAATAACCAATCCCTCATTACCGGGTTGCGGTCTGTACCTCTGGGACATGGCATTTGGGTCCTCATCATCAGAGTCCTCCTGGCGGCGCCTTTCTCTTTCTCTGTCCCTTTATCTCCTTTGAGCTTCGAGTCTGTCTGCTTCTCATTCTGCCATCAGTTGCTTGATGATATCCTTCATGTGGTTGACTTCTTGAACTAGAAGCAAGGCATTTCTTTGGGTAAGTTGAGTATCCACTTCCTCCAATGGTGGAATGTTGGGATCATCCTCATCATGTTGGTTGTTTGGTGGCTCCATGTTGACAATTGAGCTTTGTGTTCCCTTGTTTTTCCTCCTCTGGATAGTGGCTTCAAATTTCGGGTCGAAGACTTCGAGTGGTTTTCCTTGAGCCCTCGTGTTCAAGCACATGAGAAATATTAGATTACTAGCTATAGTTTTCAGATCATAGAAGTTCGAGGAATTTAGAAAGGGGATTTGGTTTTAGAATTTAAAGATGACAATTACATAAAATTAAAGGGTTTTAAAGACAATAATTAAAGATACAAATCCTATGGGAGATAATCTAAACTTCAGCATGCAAATTCATCAACTCAGCAATAGGGATAAATCAGATTTTGGTGGATTAAATTCCTTGGTCAGACAATAAAACCCTAGATTGTTAAACTGTGACTATCTCCTCTCGGTCTCTAGAACACAAATTCAACCAAACCTAATAGTTATCTAATTAAATCCTACACATGATTCTTCCTTTTAAGATAGAAAACAAGTATATTTAATTTCCTCTTCCTATTATTAATCTTCTCCTCTCGGTCTTTTGATTAATAACTATAAACCTAGATCTAAATTCATCTCTCGATCCTTCTTTAAATCTAGACTCAATTGATTAAGTTCAGGAAATTAAACCATGCTTTAGAGCCGATTTCATTCAATATGCATTAGAAAATAATATCACAACCCCTAGAACCTGTTAGGGTTTCTAGCCACAGAACATGACTCGAATAAAAGCAAACATAATATTAATTACCTCGAGAATCGAAGAGGAACCTTCAATGTCTTGTAAAAACTCCAATGTCAAAATATCCTAAGTGTAACACCAAAGATAATTCCGTGCATAATCGAGTAGAGTATTTATAGAGGAGCCAAAATATCTAAACTAGGTATTGGGCTAAAATAACAAAAGTAACCAAAACAGGCCAAAATTCCTTCTCGGCTTCTGTGTCGATCGAAACAGTGTGTGTCGATCGACACACATGCAACTTTGAAATCTGGGCTGAACACTCATGTCGATCTACCTCTCTTTCCTCCGTGTCGATTGACACCAAGGGTGTTGATCGACATGCCTGCATGCATGTCGAGCTCTTCATCTGCCTTGCCTTCGATCGGCATTCGGCCTCTATGTCGATCGACATGAACCACGTCGATCTACATAGAGGTCCTGCTTCAAGATTTTGGCTCGTCTTCTAACTTGGTCGACTTCCCGTGTGTCAATCGAAGCGGCAACTCTGTGTAACTCGGCTCGTCTCATCATTTGACCTCTTTTTAGCCCTAAATACCTGCAAAACTCTCCATCAAGAGCATAGCATCCTATATAATAGACTCATGCAGAGAAATGACAAAAAAAATAAACTAATACAACTTAAATAATGAAGAAAAATATAGATAAGTGAGTACAAATATGAACTTATCACAAGCACCGCGAGCTTAGTACGAGACCATTTCCTAGATTCTGCTGAAGAATGGATTCAGAAAAGAGAATATCGATAAGACCTTATTTTTAATCTAAGATGGTGAAGGCATCCTGGTGGTCCATATCTACGTTGATGACATTATTTTTGGGTCGAAGAAATTGAGTCTATGTGAGAAATTTGCCCAGTTGATGCAGAGTCATTTTTAAATGAGTATGCTGGGCAAGATGATGTATTTCGTAGGACTGCAAGTTCACCAGTCTAGCGAAGTAATTTTCATCAATCAAAAGAAGTACACCAAAGACCCAATCAACAAGTTTCTTCCAAAAAAGACAAAGTCTCTAAGGATTCCTATGAGCACGAGTGTGCAGATCACATTGGACGAAGATGGAGAATCAACTGATCCATCAATTTACAGAGGAATCATAGGCTCACTCCTATTCTTGACAGCAAACTGACTTGATATTTCTTATGCCGTCGGAGTCTGCGGTGAGATTTCAAGCTAATCCGAAGAAATCGCACATGGATGTTGCTAAGAGGATTGTAAGATATTTGAAGTGTACTCAGTCACTTGGAATTTGGTATCCCATATGCGACGAGCTTGCTCTCAATAGATATTCAGACTTAGACTTCGGAGGATGTCGAATTGATCACAAGAGCACGAGTGGAACTTGTCGGTTTCTTGGACATAAGATGATAAGTTGGTTCAACAAGAAACAACACTCGATTGCAATATCAACAACAGAAACTGAATACATTGCTACTGCTTGTTGCTGCGCTCAAATTCTTTGGATCAAACAGCAGCTGCTTGATTATGATGTGGCCTCAAGATGTGTTCCCATCTTGTGCGACAATAACAGTGTGATGTGCATAACGAAGAACCCAGTCCATCACTCCAACACTAAGTACATTGATATACGACACCACTTCATTCATGATCATGTCGAGAAGAATGGTGTAAGCGTAGAGTACATTCGAACTGAAGATCAACTTGCGGACATTTTCATGAAGCCACTCCCAGAAGCTCGTTTCAATGACCTTTTATCAAACTCAAACTTATGGAGATTGATGAGATAAAAGAAGGTGAAGAATGAGTCCAAGCTCTCATTCATTTTCATGTGTTGAATAACATATTGGATTTCTATTGATGCAGAATAAAACTAAGTCCAAGATCTTAGTTTTTTGTTTTTCCGAAGAATTCAGATTGGGACTATATGTATTTAAAGTTATTTAAGTCCGAAGATTATCAGTTTAATTCAGAAGAAGTTGTATACTGGGACTATAACCTTTGTCTTACTAATTGTTTTTAATATGCCAACTTACTCATATTTTAAATTCAACACTCAAAGTATTGTAGTATAAACTGAAACTCACTCTATGCGTACTTGGACATAAGTATCGATCTAAGATTTGACAAACCAAACTGACATGTCACCATCATTTTGGATAAGTGCAAGTTTATCGTAAAAAAATTATTTTCCACTATGCAACTTACAAATACTCTGATAAAATCGGAACCAACAATCCATCCACTTATATATACCCTTGATTGGAGATGGATCACAACGCACCTAAATCATTCAAGCAATACAGTCTATCAAGAATTGTAGTTTTGCTATATATACTCCCTTCAAAATACATTTCTTTATGTAAAAATCCCCAACAATAATCAATAATTAATCTTAGTTGTTTAAATAGATTTAATGGATAAGATTCATTCTTTTTTCTTATCTAAGAATTTCTTTCGTATGAAATGAACCTATATCTAAAGAGTTGGTAACCTGAGAGACGGTCTCACAATCTTTTAGTGTGAGACGGATCTCAAAAGATTCATATTATATTATAAAATATATTCTTTTTATTAACCATTTACCGTTCGCTTGCTGAGCGGTGAGCGACGATGCAGATTGCTTGGACGGTGGAGTTTGGATCGCGGAAGTGGCAGAGCACAGCGGATATCATCCGCGACACGAGCAGAGATAGAGAATCGTCGTGGCTGGCGAAGAGGACGCTTATGAGGCCAATGAGATTTATCTGACGAGTTTGTGGTAGTGAGAAGTTCATGAGAGGGATAAAAGCTTCATTTGGCAGCATTCTAGCTATGATCTCAAGCTCGTTGGCGCCAAAGAAAGTGCGTCTGCATCAAAGAGTTTGCAACACAATTATTGACATGTTTTTTCAAATTGTCGGAGGCTTGTTTTACAGTGAAGTTGTGCGATTGTTTCTATGTGTACCAAATGTTTGATAATTTGCCTCAGTGAAAACCTTTTGTTTAACATCATCGTTACTCTGATAATTGTTGTGATCTAACCCAAAATATTGTACTGTAAAATAGGATTAATATAGTGAATGCATAAGTATCCACCTTTATAACTAATTCTCACATTCATGAAAAGAAATGGATTCATGGCAGCGTTTCTCTCGATATGTTATATTTGGGTCTTGCTAAACATGGGAATTTAAGTAGAGATATAATAATGAAATCTTAAGTGACAATCTATTGATATTTATTACTATTACATAATTTTGTTTGTAATTTCAAAATTGAAATATGAACCTACTGATGTGTTCTTCGATCAGGATGTCATGTAGAGGAAAAGAACGGCTTCACTAGCAGCTGCATAAGTTTTTTTTTCTTTGAGAGTAAGTTGTTGCATAAGTTATAGAGGAGGCCATTATGACCAAGTTCTTGTGAGAAACTTGAGCTAAAAAGGAATACATTATTTAAGAACAAAAAAATCATCATTACAGAAGAAAAAAGTTATGTTACTAAAATAAATTACATCATTTTGTCAAAGTACAATGGAGCATCCTGCGAAACCAAGTGATGACTCCTCTTTCACCCTTAATGTCGACTCCAATCACGAAGCTACCAATTCCGCCAGTCTTCCTCTCTCCACCACACATCCGAGCTTTCCACCTCTCCTAGATTCTCCCTCTTATCATCCTTCTTCTCCCCGTTCATTGTCCCACCTCCTACCAACAATCCGTCGTGATCTCCACCTATATATCTTATGCCGATATTGGTGTTACGGGGATTGCCTCCTTTGTTGTCTCCATCTTCTCCTGCCTTGACAAGGCGTCTACGACGTCTTGGGCCCGCACATCATCTCCCTCGCCAACTTAATACATCATTTCATCGTATTGTAGACATCATTTCGTTCTATGAAGTGTAATTTTTCATCCTTTGATTAATTACATTATTTCATTGTACTAAATATATTATTTACAATAAAAGAATATATTATTTTGAAACAGAAAAAATTATAAATCCAAAACAAGTTTTCAAATAGACATTATTTAAAAAAATGAATTACATCATTTATAATAATCAAATACATCATTTACAATAAGGGAACACAGTAAAGTTTTACAATTTTCTTTAGTGTTCAAGATTTAGACAAGCTGTTTTCTTTGTCCTTAAACTTGAATGACTGCATTACACTAAACTAAGATTTTATTATCGCATATACATTGTTTATGAGCAATGTCACTCCATAGATGTTGTTTTCACAGATGCACAAAAGCTCCATGTAAACCATAAGGCACTCTGCTGGGAAGATTGATTATGGCAACTGGCTCATTCGGGAAATTCTTGGCTACTGCTATGTACATCTACAAGAAGCATAAAATCAAATTTTCAGAAAAACTAGAAATACAAACACATTTTTGTTAAAATGAACAAATTCTTGTCATCTTAACAAATTAACTGAGATGTGTTTCTGTTTGCACCTCCCCTTTCAGCCACAAAGGCAGCATCTGAGCAGAAGGTGTTCTTTGGAAACTTATGGTGCTTGAACTCAATCATCTCATTGTGTTGCTTTTCCTCCTGTGCATTCATGTAAACTTGAACTGTTATATGAGATTAAGACAAGGTACTAGGAGATTTAGAAGTGTCAGATTATGTAAATGAAGTTTGGCTTGCCCACCATATTTTGCCAAGCCTAGAACAACATGTGCACATTATTACATCATACTACAATTTCAACTAAATATATTGGTAACCATGTAATAGCTACATTTATTCATTCGACCCAACTTTGTTTTGTTCCATTCCAAGAATTCGAAGAAGGTTTTGTACCAATCCGATAAGAATGAAATATCCTCAGAACTTTCCATTGAAATGACATGCTACTTTTTCCATTTATTCCCTTTCAGGGTCAGTCGCGGTCTTCAAAAGTTTACCAATGGTATGGCTGATGTGGAGCTTGATGACCAAGTTGTTTACAGTGAAACAATGCATCATTTCCAAACCAATTCCTTTTTAATAAGTTAGCTCACAAATTTTTAATAGAAGGGAAGGTCTTGGGTTAGGCAGGCCTAAACGATTTAGGCGGGTTTCATCCATTAACCCAAGTTTTAGACGGATTTTATCCATTAACCCAAGTCCAAACCCATATAATATACCCTATTTGGGATGGGTGAACCCATTTGGGTAGGATAAAACCCGCCTAAACCGTTTAGGCCTGCCTAACGCAAGTTTTTGCCTTAATAGAATACATTAGAAAATAAATTACACCATTTACAATAAAGGAATATATCATTTACAGTAAAAGAATACATCATTTAAAAACAAAAAATTTCATTACTGCTAAAATGTTAATATATTATTCATGAATATAATAATACATTATTTACAGTAAATGAATAAATAATATAAGAACAAAAAAAATAATTATTGTTGTAAAATGACATATTATCTATGAACATAATAATATATCATTGATATTAAATGAATATGTTATTTCAAAACAAAAACAAATTATTAATTTAGCACAAAATCTTTAATAGAAAATATTTGAAAATAGATTACATTATCTAGTACATAAAGACTAAAACACCATTTACTAAAATAAAACACATCATTCTAGTAGAAAAAATACATTATTTGAGTTTTCATATGATGACATTATTTACAATAAATGAATAATAATTTAAGAAGAAAAAAAATATAATGAATGAATTTATTATTTATGAGCATAATAATATATCATTTAAAGGAAGGAATACATTATTTCAAGTTAAAGAATTCATCATTTTGTAACAACAAAAAATAATTAATATTACACACAAATTTTTGAATAGAAGACATTAGTAAATGATTTACATCATTTAAGAGGCAAAAGAAATCATCATTGCTAAAAAATAATATAATTTATGAACAAAATAATATATTATTTATAGTAAAGAAATACATTATTTACCATTAAAGATTATATCATTTCGAAACAAAATTATTAATTTAGCACACAAGTCTTTGAATAGAAAACATTAGAAAATAAATTACATGATATACAATAAATCAATACAGCATTTAAAGTCCTAAATGCGAGAAAAAGAAGATCAATGTAAATCTTCAAGTGTTGTGCGAGCTTACGGAGAATTTGGACAAACAGATAAGAGCAAAAAAGATGATAACAGCCGAAGCAAACAAAGCCGTATAACACACAGTTTGAGTTTTCGTACGTCGAACATCTGGTAGGCACACTAAACTAGCTCTTGTCCAAATACTTCAATTCAAAAATTCTCAATTAAGATTTATAAAATTTTTTGGATCCTAAATTAAAAATATTTTAAATCTTTCAACTTCTAAATTGAATTTTATAATCTTTCAAGTCTACATAAACTTTTAAACTTTTCAGGCTCTAAGAATTAAAAATTTATTTTGGTATATTGAATGAATAATTAAACTAGTTTCTAAGTTTTAAAATGATAATGCTCTTATTTTACAGATGATATTCTATTGGGCTAAGAAATATATGGACATTCTCTCGTTGGGCCTCTGAATCTCCTATATCATTTCCAATTCCAAACCTCAATTAAACATCACATTTGTGCAACTAGGGTTTGAATAGCTTCAAAAAAAAAAATCAAGAGTAGCAACAATGGTGCAACGGCTTACGTACAGAACGCGCCACAGCTATGCAACCAAATCGAATCAGCATCGCATCGTCAAAACCCCTGGTAATTTCCCATATTCCGCTGCTATTTCTGATCCAATCTGTTCTCAATAATTTTCCTTTTTTTTTTTATAGAGAATTGATTATGTTTGTGGTGTTTGTGAAAAACAGGAGGGAAGCTAGTGTATCAAACCACGAAGAAGCGTGCAAGTGGACCCAAATGCCCTGTTACTGGAAAGAGAATCCAAGGGGTATGTAATATGGATTTTTGTTTTTTTTTTGGAATCTTTGCCAATGAAGCTGTCTCTTGGACTATGTATATCTGCAGAAATTATGTGTGATATTATTATGGTTCGTTATTTTATTTCGTTTTGATTGTGATGATTAGTTTAACGACTACTTTGAAATTGTTTGGATATGGCTCATTCCAGAAATATTATGTTCAATTGAATGATTAGATTCAAGATGATTTAGTTTTTGTATCGTAGGCCTTATTAGTGATGTCATTTCTGAAACCTCTGAGTTTTGGGGAACCAATATCTTTATAATATGAGGAATTGGATTTGATGATCGATTTTTTGAAGTCTGGAAAATGGGATTTTTAGATCTAGTCGTTCATTTCTGGTTTTTCATTGTATGATGTTTTGGTACTGAGTTTCTTTAGTTTGAACATGTATTGTTTTACCTTTGAAGATTCATTGGTTTTCTATGTTAAACATGAGAAATTCCAAAGGCAAAAGAATTTTTGCTGGGGTTGTGGTGACTAGTTAATAGTTATGTCACATGATAATGGTTAGGGGAAGTTGAATTTCCTAATGTTGTTGTCTATGTCCTTGCATTTACTTTGCAATATGTTTTAAAATCGGAGACATACCTTCCACACCACCTTTTATGCTGTCATCTAGCCCTTAATGTTTTGGTATTGTCAGATTCCTCACTTGAGACCTGCTGAGTACAAGAGGTCAAGGTTGCCCAGAAATCGGAGGACCGTCAACCGTCCTTATGGCGGGGTCCTATCGGGTAGTGCCGTGA
This sequence comes from Plectranthus barbatus, assembly GCA_026898455.1. Taxonomy (NCBI): domain Eukaryota; kingdom Viridiplantae; phylum Streptophyta; class Magnoliopsida; order Lamiales; family Lamiaceae; genus Plectranthus; species Plectranthus barbatus. Next base: position 649,569 of record JAPKLW010000156.1, on the reverse strand, counting down.
GAGAAAGGTTGGTTTTTTGATGGACTTATATTCCATTCAATTACCCATTCTTATTTGTAGTCATATTCAAATTTGCATTTTTCTTAAAGGATCATTCGAGCTTTCTTGGTGGAGGAGCAGAAGATCGTGAAGAAGGTGTTGAAGATACAAAAGGCCAAGGAAAAGCTTGCATCTAAGAGCTGAAGGGAAACCAATTGCTGAGATGACTTTGTGAACCATTTCATTGAGAAATTTTGGAATTGTACTGAGAGATCTTAAACCCTGTTATTTTTCTGGATCTGAAAACTTTTTTCATTATGCTTTCTTCATTAGTCAAAAAAGCCTACTGCTCTTCTTTTGGAATTCCGCAAGTTTGTTTTATTTTCGACCAAGTCCCTGTTGCTTTTACTTTAAATAAAGTTGGTTTGTGTTGCTTTATTTCTACATTGTTTCTGATTTCAATTTGGGCTGATTGATTGTCTACTTTCTATTTATAATATGTGAATCCTGCACCTGATTTAAGCCTTATTCTCTGTGCAGCTGTGCTTAGCTCATGTACTGTGTGCTTATATTTATATCACTACTTTTGGGTTTTATTAATATCACTAATCTGGCTGCTCATCAATCTTTCTGGTGAAATGAAATCTCCATATGCATCAAGATTGTTGAACTCTTCCTTAATCTTCGCTAGAATTGAAGTTTCTCTGGTAAAAATATTTCTTACATTTCAACGAGAAAAATGAAGACCGTAAAATTCCAATGAGAGAAAAAAGCTAAACTATTACAAAAATTATGGATGAGTTTGCTCAAGTATAGCACTTGTTTGTGGAAAAACTAGTGGATAAATCACTAGGACAGGGAGAAGATGAATCCCACATCAAGTTTGATGGAAAATTGTAAGGGAACTCCATTGATGACCTGGCCACACTCCCCCATTCCTCATCTATTTCTCCCACATTCTGTCTCTTCACTGCTTCATCATGCTCAAGATTTCCTTGCAGATCCACAGCTGGCGCGACGTCGGAGAAGCCATTGAACGATGCACTCAAGTCCATATTCATTGAGCTCCTTGCAAAATCTCCTAAAATGGACGTTGACATGTCTAGCAACAAGGAAGTAGCATCATTCACAACGCATCGGGAAGCCGCCGGCGTAGAACCTTCCATGGAAGAAAACATGAAGCTCGGTTTTAAGTGATCACCAATATTCCCTGGTACTGATATAGCATTGTCCATGTGAATGTGATGATCAGTTGGTCCAGTGAGAGGAAAATATGGGGGAGAGAAGCTTGTGAAGGATGACTGTTGTACATCGTTGCAGAAACCGAATTGAAGTGATGAGCTAGTCTTGTATCCCATAGTCAGAGTGCTGCTACAACTTGTTGGAATATTGCTGATAATATCAAATTTAGCAGCATCAAGAGCTGGAGAAACCCAAGAGTGAGAAAGAGCCCTCTTTGTACTCGAGTTTGGTTTCTTGAAAATCCTACATAACGCCCATGCTTCCTGAAAAAAAGAAAACACTGTTGGTGAGAGCTGAATGTATATCAAACATGTAAGAAAGAATGAAATGCTTACATTAATTGGGATATTTTTGTCGGAGTATCCTGAGTTTGAGACAGAAGGAAGTCGAAACTCATGCATCATCCAGTCAGTTTTGATCCCTTTTGCTGCTTTACCTCTGTAGAAAACAAGGGACTTCTTCAAACCAATGCATTTAGCATTCTCAGAAGAGTATATCGGCCGGTCTGTTCCGGTAGCTTTCCAGAAGCCGGCTCCGGTGACCCGGTTCGGCCGGGTGCTGTTTCTGTATTTCCGGTCCCTCGGACAGTAGAAATACCATTCTTTCTCTCCATTTGTAGCCAACTCTGATCCAACACACACATGATATACTAGTCTTTCAAAACCATATTCATGCAGATTAGTTGAAGGGTAAACAATAAATGAAAGAGAAAATGATGACATTACATACTTGGAAGATCCCAGGGGTCATATTTGTAGATGTCGATTTGCTTGATGAGTTCAATGGAGAGAGGCTTCTGCTGGATCTTCCTAGAGAGATAAAACCCTACCAGCTCTTCATCAGTTGGATGGAATCTGAACCCCGGCAGCATCACCTCATCAAATTTATCACCCCACCCATCCATTTGATCTTCCCAGATAACAAAGATTGTTAACTAAAAAGACTCGACAGAAGATCAAGCAAGGACAAATATTTTAAAAAAAAAAAAAACAAGAACCCTAAAACTATGCCAAGCTGAACTCGAAGAAGAAGAGGAAGCTAATTAAGACAGTAAATTTGAAAGAGATGGAGTGAGCAAAAAGCATGCAATCCAAGCAGATGAGTGTGAGTTAATATGGAGAAAGCTGGGTATGCACCCCGAGGAGGAGTCTGCCTCCGAAGGATCAGCCGCCTTTTCAGGCTGACTTTAAACCAGCTCTATTTTTCACAAACAAACTAATTTCTTATATCAAGATATAATTAATTACACATGCATGCCCATAAAATTAACCCTTCAATGAAGAGATTAATTAACATATAAACATGGAATTATATTATCCTTGCAATGAGTCTTATATATTACGAAACAATTAAACAGTTGCAGCTTGTTTTAAGTCCAACTTGAGGAATCTCAAGAAGCCACCAAATCAGCTCTCATGGAGATTTGAATACATATATGTATATGTTATATAAAACTGTGATTACTCTTCATGCACATACATATAAAATTATATATTTCTTGCGAAGACGACAAAGCAAGCTTCTGCTAAATGCATAGTCGTTGAATTTAGTGTGAGGAATTGGAATTTAATTCACAAAATGTGGACCAAGAAAGAAGCAGCTCCCAATGCTTGAATAATTATGTTCAACTATATATTAAATTAAATTATATTAAATTGTAGTGTGAGAGTTTATAATTAAATAGTGTGAAGTGAAGTCAGTGTCTCAGGATCCAATCTTTTCTTCTATTCCATTCCTGTAAGCTTCTATTCCACTGACTCTGTCAAAATTGACTAATCATAATAATGGTAATGGACTCCACTAATTAATTAATTAATCCAACTTAATCACCATTAGGGTTTTTCAGAAAACTATTAATTATTTTTTGGCATCTTAGACTACAATATTTTCTTTTAGGTCATGACATTATTTGGGTCGTCTCTCTCTTCCATCAAAGCAAATTAAAGCTAGCTAGCATTGTTGAGTCTTCAATTGGTGTGAAAAAATAGTGACAAGGCATAGTTCAAGCATATTTATATGTTATTTTTATTACAGTTTGAAAATGAAATGCACATATAATCTTGAGATACACGTGTAATTGCTTTTTTTAATAGTATAAATAATTTGAGTATACACGTGTAATTGAGATGGTTTGAGTTGACTAGATCCTAATGCTCAAATGAGGCTGATATCCATATATATAAATAATAAATGCAAGTACTATCACTATATATAATATATATATATATATATATAGGGGAGGGATCATGTAAAAAAAAATTCACATATGAGAAAAAAGAATGAATCATGTCCATCAGATCTAAAAAAATCAATGGTTGATATTGAATCAAGCAACAACTAAAACACAATCAAGCAACAAAATAATCAAGCAACAACTAAAACACAATGAAGTAACATTGCAATCAAGCAACAACCTGAATACAATCAAGCAATGTCGTAAATGCAATCAAGCATCTTTCTCACTTTATCACGTTAAGAGTTTTCTCACTGGATCCGCTCCATATATATATTTATGATCAAATGCTAGAATTTAAGTTTGTGTTAAATAGGAATGAATCTCAACCATTTGATTGATAGCATCAATGGTTGAGAGATTAAAAAATTAAGTATAATTTTCGTTCGTGCTTAATTGCGTTATAAATCATGCTTAATTCGATTAAGCATGATTTACAAAGCAAAAAAACATAAAATCTGGAAAATATTTTAATCTCAACCATTGATTTTTTTTAGATGAATTGTATAGATTCATTCCTATTTAGTACAAACTAACTCTAAGTATGAGATGGACTCCCTATATATATATATATACTAGATCTGCACCCGTACGTTGTACGAAATTATTTTTGATAATATATTTATTTATTTATTTATTAGAATATATCTCAAAATTTTGAAATATACATTTAAATTATTGAAAAAGAAATCTCACAAGACTATTAATTAATTAATTTGAATAAGCAATAGATCATAACAAAATATAACATATGATAATGTAACATTATCACCTCCAAATACATAAAAAAAATAATTTAATATTGAATCGTGATTACATTTGTATGAAAGTGAGATATATTACATATGTTGTATATTATAACAAAATATTTTATTATGATTTTAGCATTAGCAGCTAACTTTATAAATTAGATTTTTGTTTTGTATTGAATTTTCAATATATATTAAATAATACTCCCTCCATCCACCCAAATTGTTACACTTGTCAAATTAAGCGTCCCAACCGAATTGTAACATAACTAAAAATGACAGTTTTTTCCCATTCAACAATAAAATATTAATTTCACTTATACTCGTAATCATTAATTCCTGTACCGAAAAAAGTATTACAATTTACATGGGATAGAGGTAGTATTATATTTTATGAGTTATATTAATTTATTAATATATATGAATATATAATATCCATACATAATATATCATTGGTGCATTTTATTTAATTTCATCTTATGTAATTTATGTGTCAAAAGTTAATATTATGAGTTATTTTTCACTTTGTAGTAATATATATTTTATAGTATTTTATTTTTCTAATAAAGTTTGCTATAATTTTTGTTAATAATTATTAATGCTAAGTTTTTTTAAGAGATCGAAGATAAAAGTTCATGATTTTGAGTTTTGGTCACGATATAATAACCAATTTTATATATTAATATATAATATAAATTATTTTCTATACTATACATCTAATAACAATAAAATGAAGTATATCAAACTTTTAGCCTATAAAACTGAAGCTTAATATACAAAATTATTCCATAAAAGGTGTAAATTTAGTGTTATTTAAAAATTAATAAATATAATATTTAAAAGAAAAAGTTACAAATGCAATTTTTTTTAGATTCTTATAATTGTTTATTGTATATTTATATAATATAAATTATATTATAATATAAAAAATAATATATAAAATATATGTTGAAGTAATGTTTTTTTTCGGAAAAATTGCAAAATTGTAATATGATGGAACTATTCTCTTTTACTATAGTATTACTAATTAATATTTTCATTCATTATGTAACAAATATTTTCAAATTATGAATACATATAAATATAATAAAAAAATATTAACTAATGTGACTTTTGAAAAAATATATATAAATTTTAAGATATATAATTTTATTCTAATTAAATTAATATTATTCTTATTTTTAAATTATGAGGCTATTTAAGTTATATTTATTTCTAAAATCTCACATGGTTCTTTAAAAGTAGATTCACTTTCTTCAATGACTCAATTATTTTTTTATTCAATTATTAATCATCTCTATTTATGTTAAATTTAGTTTTGTGTTCCATTTAGTAATCATGTTTTTAATGGTTGTATAATTTAAAATATTATGTCTATTTAATTAAGATTAAACTCCTTTAGTTCAAATACAATAATTGTGTAGTAAAAAAATGAATGCTTATTTAGTAAAATCTTAATGTTATATAGTTAAAGTATTACATTTGTTTAAGTAATAAATTGTGCAAATTTATTTATATAAAGTAAGTTTATTTACTAAAATTATTTTTATATAGTTAAAAAAATATATATCTATTCATTTCAAACGATTTCTTATTCAATGTTTGTAATTTTTAATATATTAAATAATTTATTGGTTGTGCATCATAAATTTTATGCATGTTTAGTCGTAGAATAATATTTATTTAATTTATATTCTTGAATGTATCAACAAATTTTAACGCATCAATAATTAATATTTCATTCATTGAATGTAACAAATGTTTTCAAATTATAAGTACATATTAATTTAATAAAAAAATATTAATTAATGTGACTTTTGAAAAAATATACTGCATGTTCATTAAAATCTTTTAAATATACGAATTATTAATTAATTGTAAAAAATGAAATGTCTAATTTACCTTTGATGGAAAAAAATTATTCCCCTTTTCTAGACTTGTTTGCTTTAGTATATATATATATATATATATATATAATTAATTTCCTCATTATTCTAATCGAACTATAATCATTCCAATGTTCCTAATGTACTCTTATTAAGATATATGTGTGACAAATAAAATTAAGAGAAAATTGTGTTTTCAAAAACATTAAGAAATTTCTGAATTGGAATTGTGTCGACGCTCCAACGAAGATAGGGCGTGATTAGCAACGTTGTGGATGAGCTTGCTAGTTAAAGATGGGTTAACGACAAGATTTAATTTTCTTAAAGAGATCATCATTTGAGAGTATTTAGAGCACTTAATTCATAATTGTATTGAATATGGTTTATAGCGAAAGGAGAGGATATAACTATATGATAGATTTGTTGGAAATTTCGACAGTATGAGAACGGAGATAGTAGTGCTCGTTTTGATAGCGCTCGTCCCCAAAGGTAAAACGGTTTGTCTTCTACGAGGCAGCACTGCGATTGTAAAAGCTCCGACGAACTAAACGGAGTTAGAATTGAGCAAGCCAAAAGACTTTGAAGAATAATGCAAGTTTTTCAGTTTGGCTGGTATATGTGGTCGCATGCTACATTTTCGTCAACTTCGAAAATGCACCAATGTATGTCAATAAAAAGACAAGTCCATCCGGGGCTACGATCAAGAATTGAATACGACCGACAGTTACAAACCGAACATTAAGGTGTCCATGGTTACGTCTCTCGTCACTAATGTCGTGACGTTACAAATCGAGTATCCATGTGTTCGTGACGGTTACGCTTCGTCACTTAATATCGTGACGTTACAAGCGTCATCATTGTCTTGTCGGTTACAAATCGATATCATTATTACGATAATTACGATTCATGTCGTCAATTATCGAGCACACAGTATTCCTGTTCTCATGTGTATGCCAAAATAAATGTTAATCTCAATTTTTGTTTGACATCCGACAGATTTAACAATCAGTCCATGTTAATACAAACATATACCACCAATATACAGTTATTGTTACACGCATACAAATGTCAACTTGTATTAAAAATCAATTTGAGACATTGAACACATGTTTAATTATTTCATACAACATAGTATATGTCTACTTGTGGTTCAATTGCTCACTCAGCGAAATTCGAATTTTAGAATGTATGTACCACACAAATATTTAATTACGATAAAATTAAATATTTATCATGGGGAATTTATTCAATTAACCCCGAATTTTCAACAAGATTGAACTATTGTAATATGGATAGATCAGATCAGTGGCGGATTCATAAAATCTTGGTAGATGACTTTGTTTGATTTTAGATAATAAACAACACAAAGTCGAGTTGAATGAATTGTTTTTTCTAGTTACTCTTCATCTTGAACCGCAAAATACCTTACCTTCTTTTTTAACTATTTTTTCTTCTTCAAAGGGGATATCAGTCTATCACATAAAAAATCAAATAGCCATATAACTAAAATGAAAAATAAAAAATCAGTTAGGGCAGAGGCGGAGCTATACTAGGGCTAGGGAGGGCTCCAGCCTCCTTTAATCGATTTTTTTTTTTGTTTTTGTATTAGTGTAATCCGATATCTTATAAAATAGTCCCTCTAGTGAATAACTAAAAATAGATGAAAATAAGGAAATATAAAACATGGAAGAATTGAAATTAAGATGAAAACAAAAAAATAAATAAAAAATAAACCCCGTACCCAAATTTTCTGAATACGACCACTGAATTAGGGGCTCAAGACCCCACTTGAATCCACCCATTAATGGATCCAAAATATTTCCTCTTAGCCGTTAGTAGGACCCCTTTCCATCACAAAGTCTAATACATATAAGAGTATTAATGTCTATTTAGGCTACCTCTACTAATGACTCCGGGTGAAAGTCATGGAATAAGACAAAGTTGATTTCAATTAAAAAAAAAGAAAAGAAAATGGCAACAGTGCATGACTTCGCTCGTCTGAACCATCTTTGAGCATTCAATCTCATGCTGCCAAGTGGCATCATGTGATTGGGTGCTCATATTTTTTTGGATAATTAGTAATTTTATCTATATTATTAATAAATATTTAAAATTAATAATAATAAATTATATCAAAATTCATACTTTTTTCTCTATAAAATGAGCCTAATATTCATACATTTTCATTCACAAACTCAACTTCTATTTTCTCTAGTGTTTCTTCCTTCTAATATCTAGTTATGAATCCAAATGATCCCAATTACTTCTTCAATTCCCAAAATTATCTAAGCCAACAAGATTATCCTATCTCCCAAAACTATTCAAACTACCAAAATTCCCAATAATTTTTGAATTTCGAATATCAAAATTTTCCTTTCTCCCCCAATTTCAATCAAACTCAAACCTCTTAAGTTGTTCAATGTCCCAGTAACAAAACTCCGTAAGGATAAAAAATTACTTGGGGTGTGAAAGAAGATGTAGCCTTCATGTCTTCATGGGTCTATGCCAGTGAAGATAGCGTACGCGGAAAAATCAGAAGGGAACCTCGTTATGGTCTCGGATACATAAATTGTATCACGATCAACAAGCAGAAAATCCAAATGATCTCAACGAAAGAGACGTTGAATCACTGAAAGGTCGTTGGAAACGACTTAATGAAAATGTTAGTAAGTGGGTGGGTGGGTGCTTACAAGGAGGCATATGCGCGAAAAAAGAGTGGTATGAGCGAGAACGATATTGAGAAAGAATCTCAGACAATTTATGAAGAAGGTGGCACTAGGAGCAAGTTTCAGGATTTTGTTGTGTTCAAAGAAGTTATGTGCAAACATCCGAAGTGGGATATAACATCATTTCGTTCTCAAAATGAAAACGACGATGTTGAAGATGGTGGTGGAAGCCATAAGAGATCAAAAGCATCTGGAGATGGGGGGGATGGGGGGTATTTTGTGCCTTCTAGTGCAGAAAGTCCCCCTAGCAGAGCTTCTATTTCCCGTCCAATGGGTAGAGACAAGGCAAAGGTAAGGTTTCTACGTCTAATTTTAATGATGAGTTTGTTGCAGAAGTTCGTGCATTGAGTATCGCAAAAAATAATGAATTGAAGTTTATGAAGAATGTTGCGGCTGTTAAAGTGGAGATGGAACGTGAGAGGAAAAACACTGCAAAAATGAGATGTACAATAAGACATTGAATACCTTGCTGGCGAAAAATAACTTATCTCCAGAAGAAGAAGAGCTCAAAATCCGTTGTATGGCATTTGTGTTCGGACAATCTGATTAATCTAATTTCATGTAATTTCCATGTATTTGTCCTCTTTTTAACATATTTCATGTAATCCGTCTATGTATTTCTAGGTATTTCGATGTTTAAGTATGTGTTTCAATGTATTTCTATGTAATCCGTTTGTTGTATTTCTGTGTTTCTATATATTTCAATGTATTGTGTCTAATTTGTCACATGCATTATCTGAAAAGTTTCTCACCTGCATTATATGTAAAGCAAGTCAACAAAAATGTTCAAAGGCGTGGAGAGAGTCTGCAACAAAAAAACAAAATGGTCACATGCCTAATAATGCACAACACTTTCTATATTTCACAATCCGACATATTTCACATTCATTTGTCTATATATATCATATACATAATGCCTAATAATGCACAACACTTTCTTCATTAGCCCTTCTATTTCTTTCACAAAAATATTTGCCTTCTATAATTCCTCTTGCTCACTTCACAAAATGTCTCACCATGAAAAATCTTCATCAGACTCAAGTTTTGATTCTTTCGAATGGCCTGAATATGATGAGTGGGAAGAACGAGTTCATCAACAAAATTTACAAATTGATGGAGTCATCGAGAATATGATCACAAGAAACCACAGTCTGTTTGTAAGCGCTCCACAACCTACAAACATAAGAAGATATATCGATAGAGAATGCGAGATTGGTCATGAGCGTTTGATGAATGATTATTTTGTGGAGAGGCCGACATACACTCCAAAAATGTTCCGATGGAGATTTCGCATGCAAAGATCGTTATTCCTTCGTATAGTGGAGGCTCTCACTGCTAATGATGAATATTTTCAACAAAGACCTAATGCCACCGACAGACAAGGTCTTTCACCAATACAAAAATGTACTGGAGCAATGAGGTTGCTCGCATATGGAGTATCATCCGATGTTGTTGATGAATACTTATGAATGAGTGGACCTACCACAAGAGAGGCACTTCTTCATTTTGTCGATGGTGTTATTTCATGCTTCGGTGAGACGTATCTTAGAAGGCCAAATCAAGAAGATCTTGCTAGACTACTCTATGTTGGAGAACAACGTGGTTTTTCCAGGTATGATTGGTAGTATTGACTGCATGCACTGGGGATGGAAAAATTGTCCTACTGCGTGGGCGGCCAATATACAGAGAGAGGTGGAACTCCAACAATTATTTTGGAAGCTGTTGCATCATATGATTTATGGATATGGCATGCGTTCTTCGGAACACCAGGTTCGTGCAATGATATAAATGTACTGCATCAATCTCCTGTCTTTAGTGATGTGTTAGAAGGTCGAGCACCAAAAGTTAATTACGTAGTGAATGGTCGTCAAAATGATAGAGCATATTATCTCACTGGTAGCATTTATCCTTCATGGTCAGTATTTGTCAAGTCAATTATTGCTCCACAGACCCGAAAACACAAGTTATTTGCTCAACACCAAGAGTCTGCCAGAAAAGATGTGGAGAGAGCCTTTGGAGTTCTGCACGCTTGGTTTGCATTTCTTCGACGTCCATGTCTTATTTGGGACAAGGTTGTGATGGGAAAAATAATGATGGCATGTATCATTTTGCATAATATGATAGTAGAAGATGAACGACATACATACCAAAACCATCATGATCCCAGAGAATTTCTTATGGATATACCTACAGGAGTGCAAGGTGAAGATGTTTAATCGCTAAACTACTCTACACAACGCATCTCCAGTTTGTCCTCTTATATGATTAATAGGAATGAACTTCGCAGTAGAGAAGCTCATCAGTCCCTTAAACATGACTTGATTGAGCACATATGGGCAAAATTTGGAGCTCATAATTAAATGTGTAATTTGAATTTATTTTGTACTATCACTTTAGTAGTTTGTTTTTGTATTTGTAACTCGTTGTATTATGTTTAATTTCTATTTCAACTCTTGTAATTTTTATTTTATTATCAAGTCAAATATTAAATTTTTAAGAGTATGTAATTTTTATTATAGTTATATATTTTATATAAATATATAATTAAAAAGAATTATAAATAATACATATTGAAATATTAATATAAAAAATTATATAATTTAGGTTGGGTTCATGTCATTACTAGAGTAGAAATTAAGTTGGGTTGTGGGCTGTGTAGGTGGAAGAGAGAGAAAATAATATTTTATTATTAGGTTGGGTTGTGCTGGGTTGGGTTGTTGTAAGACTATCATCATCAGTGACTCGATTGTGAATGGGTCATTAATATAATATTAGTTTTTTTTCATCCACTACAACCTAATATTATTTTTCACTCCCACTTCAACCCAACTTTTTTATTAAAATATTAATTTATCTTTCTTCCTATGTAATATAAAAAATTAAAAAATATTTTAAATTAACATGAACAAATAATTCATAATTTAATTTACAATTAAAAATTTAACAATTAATACTTAACAAATATAAATCAACAAAATATAAATACAATACGTGGAAATTTAAATTATACAGGAATTCTAAATTAAATACTCAATTATGGGTGTGGAAACTCTAGGGGAATTGATTTTAATTTCTGATGAATTTTGGTAAACATTTTATAATAATTAATTAAATATAAAAATCAAAATTGTATTTTGAAAAAAAAATAGCCACGTGTACAAGTGGGTGGAATAAAATGAGAAAGGTCAAAAAAGATTGGCAGAGCAACTTACTGCCACTTAAGTCATGCACTATTCATCATTTTTCCATTTTTATATATATTTTAATGTTATTTTTTTATTTTTTTTACCCTCCTCAAAGTCACTAATGGCAATAACCTAAGAGTCACCTCCTTTAACCAAACTCTTATAACTGTCTGGAGATTGATCTGATGATTGACTGTACGTATACTTCTTCATAGATTGTTGTTTGTGCTGTCCCTTGTAGTTGTAGGGTTGCAAATAAATTCGAAAACAAACAATGAGCAGCAAACACAAAAATGTTAAAATTGAGTATTCAAAATCTTCATCACTCATGCCACCTAGTGGTGACCCATTGCAACACTCACACGATCGCCATTATTTTAAATAATCCACTACTAGAAATTTGGGCTATAATGACACCCTTTTGCTAACACAACTATAAAAATGTTGTGATACTTTGTATATTATAACAAGTGTGAGGAAAAGTTTCTATTAAGTATTTAATTTATATATATTTTTAATTGAAAAACAATAATAAATTTTATAAGTTTTTTAACCCAACAAGAAGTAGATAGTGTAAGGAAAGATATCTTTACATAATAAATTAAAATAATTAAATAACCTTTTCTTAATATAATGTACTGTGAGAAAAGCTATTTATTCAATTTTAAAAATAAATGAAATAAAAATTAGTGGAGCATGTGAATTAATAGGTGGGATTTATTTTCAATTTTCCCCAAAATTTTGCCCAACATAAATGATAGGAAAAATATTGATTAACTTATTATTTTATTTTCTTCCTCTTCCATCTCGAGTTACCATCTTCCGCCGCCCTAATTTCTCTATTGGTTCTGTGAATCAATAAAACAAGATGATCTAGCACCTATAACCATGGCCATCGCAGCCGATTTCTCCCCGTCTTGTTTAGTTCTCGGTCTTTTTCTAATTGTGTAATGGTGAGACGCAATCCGAGGTGAGAATTTGTATGATTTATTTCATTAAATATTAGATTAAAAAATGGAACATTGTCTCTTTCTGGGCTTGGAGTTTAGTTTCATTTTTGCTCTTATTTTTCATTGCTGGATAGTATGCTATAGAAACTTTGTTCTGATTTTGTGTAGTTAGGATTGACATAGTTCTTGAAAGTAAGTTCGTTCTTCCTCTTATTTGTTCTTCTGACTGCTGCTATTTCATCAATTTTTACTATTCAACTTCGTTTAGTCCTGTGTTTGAACTTTATCTTATTTGTTTCTTTTAGCATTGGAAGAAGAACAAGAATAGTGATGGTTCTTCGTTGTCGATTTTAAATGGACTCTTTTGGTGGATTACAGAAAGGAGAATAATTACAAAGGTAATTTACAAGGTTTTAATTTGAGATGTGGGTTCTTTTAAGTTGTTTCTTATGCATGTTGGTTGGTAACTTTTGAGTTCTTGAAGATTATACATTTTAGTGAATCTTCAATTCTTAATGGCAAAAGTACTGTCTTGTGTAGTTTGATTTGTTTGGTTTTATCCTATTTTGGTACACGCATATTATAATACTTACACATGGTTTCTATCTTGATAGTCTATATAGATGGTGCAACCCCTTTGTTTCTTGATTACAATTTTTGCTGGAAAAAAAAAAAAGCTTCTCCATCTTGATTTCCTTTATAGAAAGATTGATCCCTGTGTTTGTTTGATCACAATTTTTGGAGAGAAAAACTTCTCCACCATACCTTACTTTTGCAGTTATTATGATTGGTATTTGTGCTATTTTTAAGAACTGTATTATGGATTCATGTATGTTTCTGTCCTGTTTGTTTTTTGTGATATACTATCATTCTCTACATTACACCATATGTAATTGTTCAATTAATTTGTAGCAAGTTAGTTTTTGTATTGTTCCTTTTAATTTTATTTGCAGCAAGTAAGTTATTATTAATATCATAAATTAACTTTCTTTCGTTCTGTACAGTTTCAGAATGTTTGGCTAATTTATAGTTTTGATATCTCGCAATTTATTTACTTTCTGATAATTTATTCTCCGTATAACTTTGCCTTTTTATGTTGGTAGGTTCAACATTTGAATTTCAGAATGTGTCTAAGACTATGAACGTCCCCTTACTCACTAGTTTGAACATGCCCCCTTCCCACAAACTTAAGTTCAGGGCTATTTTTTTATGCTATTAGTTTTATTCCAACAGGTATGTGACTAATTTTTTTTATATAAAAGCTTAGAGCTCTAGAATAGCTCTACATATCAAAAGAAGGGCAGTGGTTTATTTCTGCCGCTTCTGAGGCTCGTAGGTTATTGTTGAATTTGGTTTCTTCATCAATCCATTCTTCCATTTCTAATTATTTTATGTTCTTTATTGGCCATAGGTTCTTCTGGATTCAAGTAACTTCATTTATTTCACGGACAATATTCAGGTTAATATTTCACTTCTTTCGCTGGAGAGGGATTGATTTTCTTACGGTTAATCTGATAATATTTCAAAGTTTGATTTTCTTGTTTTTAGATGGATATTTCTCCTTTAGCGAAGCAATTGGGGCTGAATTGGTTTGAGGTGAAGATAAAAGTTGCAGCTGATGGTGACGAATGATTGATTTTTTTGACTGGTCTTTTGTTAAATTTTGAGAATTATTTTTTATCTTTTAGTTTGAAAGCCATTACTTTTGTAATTTTATGAAGAACTAGCCAATAACTTGGATTTTGTATTTTATATATTTTGATTAAATATTATTTGAAAGTTATATGTTGAATTGATTGTTATCTTTATCAATGCTTAGACTGAATAAAAATATATAAAATGTACATTTGTAAATATGGTCTTTAATGACACTATTTGATAGAAAGGTTGTTTGCTAATATAATTTTTTTCAACAGGAATATATGTGAAGTAAACGACTTTTACTAACAGTGTAATTTGTCACCCTATATTTATTTTTCTAACAGGTAAACTTGTGAATTCAATTACTTGTACTTACATCGAACTTTGTTACTTTTTATGCTTTATCTTGACATGTATATATGTGTGAAGTAGTTGGGTTATAATGACACCCCTTATTGTCATTATAAGACATCATTCTATTATGACACATTTTGGGACAACAGGGTACATTACTGTTGGGATAGCTATATGTGTTAGGATAGCCTTAAATTAACAACACTTGATGCTGTCGGGAAAGACTAAAATTCTAGTAGTGATCAAAACGCCCAATTATTAATTAATGTCAGCTCTATGTAAGCTACTCCAGCTTTCAAATCTATGAAAAGGGGAGTATTGAATGTAATTACCATTTTGTTATTTTCTCTTGAAGAAAACATCACACTATTATTAATTTTATTTATAAATTAATTTATGTATGTATATATTATAATATATACACACAAATAAGTAATAACAAAAAAAAAATTGAAGACTAATTTCACTTTTTTCTTTAAAATATAAGAAAATCATTTATTCACTATTTTTAAATAATAAACAATAATATTTTTTGAGCTATTTTTGCAATTTGAATTTTTATTTTTGTAATACTTACGTTTGATCCGCTTCTTTTTATTTTTGTTAAATCTATATATAATTAGATGTATAATATAGAAAAATGATAATATTACAATAGCAATAATATAGAATATTGATGAATTGGAATAAAATATGTTTTTGTAATTATTTAATACTTCCTCCGTTCTGATTATATGGTCCAGTTTGATCTAGCACGTTTGTAAAAAATTATAATATTTAAGCAAACTTTCAACATTACCCTTATTTAAAACATTAATTAACCTCTCCTTTTCATAATATTACATTTAATATTCTCATTTTCCAAAATTATCCAGGGGTGTAATTGTAAATTACCAAAAAATACTACCTCCGTCCCATTACATCAGTCACATATGCTTTGTGTACGATAATCAATGTTTGTAAGTATAGTGGAATTAATATTTTATTGATGTGAAGGAATTTTTTTCCATTTTAAGAAATGAGACTAATCTGACGAGACAGACGAAAATGAAAAATGAGACTAATCTGGCGGGACGGAGTGAGTAATACCAAACATAGAATCTAGACCATATAATTGAAACACCCTAAAATAGTAACCTGGACCAAATAATCGGAACGGATGGAGTATATATATTACTCCCTCCGTTCCGATTATATAGTCCAGTTTGATCTTGCACGTTTGTCAAAAATTATTTAATATTTAAACAAACTTCCAACATTACCCTTATTCAAAGCATTAATTAACCTCTCATTTTCATAATGTTACATTTAATATTCTCATTTTCCAAAATTATTCAGGGATGTAATGGTAAATTACCATATAAAAACAATACCAAATATATAAATTGGATTATATAATTGAAACACCCTAAAATAGTAACCCGGACTATATAATTGGAACGGATGGAGTATAATATTATAAAATATGACACTCCCTCTATCCCGGCTTGATAGTCTCATTCACTTTCATCACAATAACCAAGGAGCATGAGTATAGAATGAATTAAGTGGAATTAATAATTTATTGTTGAGGGTGAAAAATTTACCCTTTTTAGAAATGAAACTAATGAGTTAAGACAGACAAAAAAGAAAAATAAGTGACACAATTAAGTTGAGACAAATGAAATATTAAATATTCGATTCGTGCAATGCATGTGTGAAAAGTTAATATATCATACACTAGAATAATCAGTGTCAAAGAACTCTTCTACATGCTCGATTTGACCCATCTACATGTATTCATATTTTCATTAGACTTAAAGCCGAAAATAAAATCCAATATATTTTCATTACAAGGCAAGACAACAGGCAATCTTCGTGAAAACCTAAATTTACACTCATTGATGCATTAATTCAAATATTATAGCTTAACATAAGTTAGAATTGTAACGTTGGACAAGTTAATAAATGTGTCTTTACACAATTCATTCTTCTCATGCATGCACATGCCTTCTATTCAATAACCACTCTCAAATATGTAATTTTCACCTATCGAAATTCAACTTTATAAAATAAAAAATATCATATGTGGATCGACGTAAATTAATAATCTTAAATCATTTAATTCAATAGATCATCTAAAAATCAAACCAAAGTCAAACGAGAACCCACTTTGTTCCACCAAACCTCGACCATTTTCTACCCATTCCCGATAGAAATACATATACAAATATGATGAAATCAAGTGTGGGACATTTATATTATATATATCTTCATCGAATAAATTTGATGTTAATTGGGATAGATTTTGAGGAATATATATTTTGTATATATCCATTTGGTTGAAACGACTTTTGGAAAAATGTTGGTAATAAAGTAATGGAGTAATCTTGGATATTGTAGCCCTTTTGGAAATTTAGGGCATGGGTTTCCTCAAATTTAAATTCCGATATCTCTATAATTTGAATTTGTAGCTAAAAAGAAACCCCCATTTTCAAAGTTGAATAATATTTTAATGTTGTAGCTTAATTCAATGCCTTGAACGTGGAATTAAATGGAGATGTACCAATTCCACAAACCCAAACCTCGTTTAGTTCCATTTCTCATTCATTTTGCTTGTTTTGACCTAGATTTTTGTTTCCCAACCGTGCAATCTTAAATTACGTGTCCTAAACTTTTTGGATTTCAACCCCCAACCATTCTACATTTCTCTTACCTGTGAATTCAAGTGAATATTTATTACTTTGTTCAAATGTGTCGCACGACTTCTAATCAAAGGGGAAAATGTAAAATGGGAAAGGAGGAAAGATACATTTTATGACAAGACAAAAATTAGCTGAATAATATATTATATATTCGGATTTTTGGAGGATGTTAATTTAAAGGATAAAGATATAAATATATTATAAAGTATTTTGATTTTTTAAAATATATTACCAACTATGTATAGTTCTTAAATAAATAGTCAAATTATCAATTTTGATTTAGATTATAAATTATTTGATTTTTTAAAATATATATTACGAACTATGTATAGTTCTTAAATAAATATTCAAATTATTAATCTTGATTTATATTTATGATTGGAGCGAAAATACAAAGACGAGAAATTAGCATTTTGACAAAAATCTCATACAAAACAACGATATTTCAAATACGTGAGTGGCTTTTCAAAAAGTTAAATTATAACACCCGCTCACACAGAGTCTGATGTCAAGGCCTGCAGTCCAATGCACCCCAACCAATCTCTAGGAGGACACATCAATCCTAGCTGGTTGTTGACAGGGGGAATCGAACTCACGCTACCTTTAACACCAAACTCTATGGAGTTGGTGTCATCCACTAAAAAGGGTATCAGAGCCTTAGGTTTTTTAAAAAAATGGGTTCTGAAAAGTTTTTGAGATCAATTTGAACCTGTTTGAAATTGCTTTAAAATTTTGAGTTTTGAAAACAGTTTTGAGTTTGGGAATTGATTGAAAGGATTGTTCGTGTTTACACCCTACTCCGTCCTGCGCAACATGAGGTACGTTTTGAAGATTTTAATGACCTGCTTGCAATTTGATTATTGTTGGGTCACTTTGAAGGTGTTGTGTATTGGTCGAAAGTTAATTGGAAGTGATTTTTAAATAATTTATGTGTTGAACGAGGTTTGGCTTAAATTGTTGATGAAAATGTGAGTTGTTTTGTGTTGAGCGGGATGCTAACAACGTTTGATTTGATGAAAGAAGTTGGTTGATGTGTTGTTTTGAGAAAACCACGTGGTGTTGTAAAAAATTGTTGAAATTGTTGGTTTTGAAAGTCTATTGAAAATGTTAGTTTTGAAAGGTATTGCAAGCAGTGTAAAGTTTTGAGTTATTGCTAAAGATGTGTTAATTTGTGAGCTGAGTTGTAAGGTTTGGAATTCCGAAGTTATTTTAAAGGATATATTAGGATGGATCAGGATTGACCGACTAACTGTTAGCCTTGAAAAGGTACTAAGTTGGATAGATATGATATGACGTGGGGTTTGGTTATTTGATTTAGAAATTAAGTTATTACGGGCGGAGTGAAACGACACCCGTAGTTGACTAACCTTAGAACCTTGGTTTGATTTATCGTGAAATTGAAAATTTCTCTATTTTGTTTAATATGTTGGTAGCAAGAGTGAGTTGACTTGTGGAAACTACAAGTTAATAGCTGGGTGTACAGAATGTACATTGTGATGTTATTTTGTTGACTTTTGGGACTGGCCGTTTGTTTGATGTGACAGATGGACCCTTACCAGAGACTAGTCCAACAGTTCATGGACCACCTTCTATTTCCAGAGGACAAACTCGTCCCTACCTTGATGGAGTACCTAGACTTATGGGAGAGAGTCAGATATCACGGCATCACGGATAGAGAGGCGATGGAGAGGACTCTTAACCTCATGCCGGACCGGTGGACCAATTGGGTTACGGCGTTAGTTAGTCTGCACTGTGATAGTGTTACGGGCACCGCGAGGAGTTTCCGACCCTTTATGGCAGATCTGATTCGCAAAGTTATTGCTGACAAGGACCCTTCATCTGCTTCTTCTAAGGGTACTCAGGCATCCATGACAGGGGGTGCACCACAGCAGAGGACTCAATATGTACCACATTCGCCTTCCGTGGCTCATATACTACCTCCCCCCGAGTTTCAACGTATGAGAGCCTATGACCCATATAGATTTTGCGACTTTTCCACATTGTCAGTATAGTTTGCACCGCAATACCAGGACCCTATAGGACCTCCAGGATTTTGTGACCTACCAGCAACATCAGTTCAACCACCATTGCAGTGCGTCGGGGAGCCCAGTCGGGCTAAGCCGGCACATGATTCAGGTTGGCATAGTGCAGAGTTTTGGCCAAGACCAACTGAGAGTGGTTGTGAGGATACCTTTGGAGGTTATGGGACTATCCATGCGCCAATTTGCTTTTCTAGTGATACGGAGAGTGGCAGAGGTAAGGAGGCAGCGACCCAGGACAAGGGAAAGGGAAAGATGAAGGATGAAAAGGAGGAGAAGGAGGAGGAGGAAGATGACCCGTCTGAGTGGTCTTATTGATTTGTCGTTGTTTTCTGTCTTGATTATGTACTGATGAGAGGACGATGTTATTTATGTTATTGTACTGATGTTATTTCTCTTGTAATTTTCATTTTTATTTCGATTTGGTGTATCGAATGCATGTTGTTGCAGGATTATGACTTTGTTATTTGATGATGATGTTATTTCCTTGAGACAATATTGTTGTGAGGATAATGTTTTGGATGTGAACTGTTCGCTAACAGCTATTATGTCGTTGATTATATCGTTGCAGGAAAGAAGGATTATGGAAAATTTTGACCAAGGACGTGGAAGAGGGTGTGGCCTAGGGAGAGGCCGGGGAAGAAGCAGAGGTCGCAGAAGAGCCAATCCACCGCATGATCTTGAGGCCCCTTTTTTGGAAGAAGTTCCCATCTTCTAGGAACACGATGAGTATGAAATACTGTCCGATGAGGACAGTGCAACAGAACAGTACGCACATTTCCAGCCTCCACCCAAGAGAGCGCCAGCTACTTCTTCAGTTAAACTAGTGGAAACTTTTCGTAAGCAGCAGCCACCTACTTTTGACGGGACAGGAGGTCCTGCAGCTGCAGAGGACTGGGTTCGAGAGCTAGAGAAAATTTTCAGGCACATGCACTGCACTGAATCTGAAAAGGTCAACTGCATGACCTACCAACTAAAAGAAAAGGCCGACCGCTGGTGGGAAACATACATAAAGTCACCAGCACTGGCAGAACGACCCCAACTGAACTGGGAGAAGTTTAAGGAAGCACTTTATGAGAAGTTTTTTCGAAGCAATACAGATGAGATAGGGAGGTAGAATTTTTCCTCTTTGAGCAAGAAAAAATGACTGTGGAAGAGTATGATACGAGATTCGGAGAATTACTCCAGTTGGCACCGCAACAGGCGGACACACCTTAGAAAATGGTAGACAAGTTTCGGGAAGGCCTGCATATCTGTACTCAGTTGGCAACAATGAAAAGGCTGAGTTACCAAGAGTTACTAAGCAATGCTTTGGACATTGAGGCCTCCAAGAATAAAAAGAAAATGCCGGAATGGGGAGCCCAGGAAACTCCGCCCCCAGCCCCAGCTCAGAAGAGGAAGAGGGAGGAGAATCCAAGACAGTTCTATCAGGGGCAAGGAAGCCAAAAGTGCCCTGATCAAGGACGTAATCAAAATTTCCAAGGGCGAAATGAAAATTAGTTCTATCAGAGGAATAACAATCAGATGGCACCCAGGAGAGATCAGAGGGATGTGGTGTAGGGTTTTCCCGTGAACCGAATCACCAAAACCAAACTGAACCGGATCGATTTATGTATATTGTGCACAATTAAAATCATAATAAACCCTAGCATGCTCCTATGAATTTAATACTGAAATTTGTGGATTTAGGGTTTACCGTAACTCCGTCGAGTCTGATCCGATCTTTTGCGTTTGAATTTCCACTTTCTACTCAACCACGCGATTCGATTGTTATCTGCGGAAGTAGAAATTAGATATCTAATTTCTAGAATAAAAATCAAAAATCAAAGAGGAAGAAAGAAATCTATTCTCCAGATTAAATCTTCAGATCTGTATCCCGGTGCTGATCAGATCTACTACTGGTGAGGACTCCGTAGATCTGTGGCTTGAGCAGGACCAGAATTCGAAAATTCTCCTCCTTCCTTCTTCAGATCGGCGCCCACTCTCTCTCTCTCTAGTTTTAGGGTTTTTCAACTGTGTTACAACTTATGAGAGAGAGTTGTCTATTTATAGACCTAGGGTTGTAAACCCTAATGGGCTCCTGGGCTCAAATTAGCACACTTATTTGGGCCAGACCTGGGACCTAATGCAAATAATAAAGTGGGCCTATAAATTAATTAATTCTCATGTCCACAACCCAAGACACAATTAATTAATTAATATTAATTCTTTTTCACCACAGAATTAATACTGACCTACCCCTTTATTACCACGTTATGAGAACGAGCTGCATTAATTGAGAATCCCCATATTTAAGGTTACCGGACATCCATTAATTAATCGGAGCCTCTGACAAGCTCTAACTACAATTAATTAATATCTTATAATTCCTGAGTAGTACCACTCAAACCTTATCACTCGTGCCTGAAATTAATCAGCTTGCAGGACTTTGGCACGATGAATGTTATTGAGCTCCTCAGGGAATGTCCCCATCCTATTACTCGGATATGGTTACCTAAACCCAGTCTCAGGCGGTACTACACGAACTGCTGTTACCCAAGATGCGGATATAAGAGCACGTTACTTAGGCTCTCCACCATGGCAAGTCAAAGCAACAGTCAACCCGTGCAAACCCCTGAACCTTCGTTAGGGTTAGGACTCAATCAATATAACGAGATCTTGTATTCGCTGATGTCAGACAGACAAATAAATCTCACTGCGGTCCATCAATACGCCACCTCTGCGTACCAGCATGTCAAGTAACCAAGACAGACTACTTATTCCGACAATGTCGCAGCCATCCGGACAGACGTATCCTCATACGTTGTCTCGGCTGTGATCAGGTTTATGTCTCACTAGGTCAAGTGATCATACTATCTTCTGCGCTCTACAACACGCCGTATGATCGTCCTTATCTGTGAGACAAGAGGATACCATTGTTCATGCATGTAAGATTGTTAACAGATAGGAGAAATAAACCGTTGTATACTCATTATAATAAATGCTTTCAGTATAAAAAACCCATCAATCCCCCACTTATACTCAAAGCATAATTAAGCTATTACAGAGTATATAGTCCGTCTATCTAGTCTACTGTCTCTTTAACCACTATTAGTGATCGGCATCCACCTCAGACCCAGCTCACGAATATGTCTTTCGTAAACTTTCGGCGGCAAGCTCTTTGTAAATGGATCAGCAAGATTGTCAGCAATGTCAATCTTCTTAATCAGCACATCGCCCCTCGATATGATTTCTCGTATGATATGGTACTTTCTCTCTATGTGTTTGCTTGCCCTGTGAGACCGCGGTACCTTTGAGTTTGCCACTGCACCAGAGTTATCATAATAAATTGTGATGCTCCTCGGCAAACTCAAGATCACGCCCAACTCTTAAAGGTAGTTCCAGAGCCACACCCCCTCTTTCGAGGCGTCGGAGGCGGCAACATATTCTGCCTCCATGGTGGAGTCAGCAATGCATTTCTTCTTTGAGCTCCTCCAAGATATAGCTCCACCTCCCAGGGTAAACACATATCCAGAGGTTGATTTCTTCTCATCCTGGTCTCCTTGGAAATCCGAGTCCGTATAACACACAGGGCACAAATCCTCACTTTGATAAACTAGGCACAAATTCCCAGTTCTTTTCAAATACCTGAGGATGTGCTTTACAGCAGTCCAGTGCGCCTGTCCAGGGTTAGACTGATATCTTGCTACCATGCCAACAGCATAACAGATATCTGGCCTGGTACACAACATCGCATACATGAGGCTACCCATTGCCGAAGCATATGGTACAAGACTCATCTCATCTTTTTCCCGCTGTGTCTGAGGACACTGCCCACTAGAAAGATGAACGCCATGTCTGAAAGGTAGCAAACCTTTCTTGGCGAGTTGCATGCTGAACCGGGCAATCACAGTATCCACATAGGATGCCTGGGATAAGCTCAACATTCTTCTCTTACGATCTCTTAAGACCTTAATCCCAAGAATGTAGCCAGCTTCTCCTAGATTCTTCATTTGGAACTGTTCGGATAACCAAGCCTTGATTTTCGACATAACTCCCTCGTTGTTTCCAAATAGGAGTATGTCATCAACGTAAAGTGCAAGGAAGACCACGCTCCCACTGACACAAAGTCGGTAAATACAACTTTCATTTTCCAACTGTGCAAATCCATAGGATTTAATCACATCGTTGAAACGTAAGTTCCACGACCTTGAAGCTTGCTTAAGTCCATACAAGGAGTTCCTAAGCTTCCAGACAAGATGTTATTTGCCCTTGCTTATGTAACCCTCGGGTTGCTGCATATAGATGTCCCTACGTTCTTCAAGGTAACCGTTTAGAAAAGCGGTTTTAACATCCATCTGCCAGATCTCAAGGTCCATATGCGCAGCTATGGCAAGGAGTATCCGGATGGATTTGAGCATGGCTACGGGTGGAAAGGTTTCGTCATAGTCAATGCCCTCTTTCTGACTATAACCCTTTGCCACCAGCCTGGCTATAAAAGCCGTGATCTTTCAATCCGCCCCTTTCTTTCTCTTGTATACCCATTTGCACCCTATGGCCCTAAAGTCATCCGGCAAATCAGTTTTCTGGTATACATCCATAGCAGTTTTGGATTCAATTTCAGAATCCATGGCGACATGCCATTTGGCAAAATCCTTGTCCCGCACTGCCTCTTCGTAAGTCAGTGGGTCAGAGTCCTCATGTCCGTCTTCCGGGCTCAAGTCTGAACTCACCCATGAACATGTACCTTTCTGGCTGGAAAATAACTCTCCCACTACGATGAGGCATCGGCGCCGTGTCAGTAGTAGTTGCAGTGACTTGTGGTCCTGCACCTTGCACTGAAGAACGTGTCTGTGGTGTTGAACCTCTCACAGGTGCACCCACATCTACACGTTCCCCTTCCCTTGGAATTGCATTCTCGTTCTCAATTTCTTGAAGAACGATATCACTTCTTGACCTGTGATTACTCACATACTCGTCCTCCAAGAATCTAGCGTTGGTGCTAACAACGACTCTTTGACTCTCAGGACAGTAAAAGTAACTACCTTTCGTTTGCCTGGGATACCCTATGAACAGCATTACTTTTGACCTGCTTTCTAACTTATCAGGTTCCTTCGACAGTACGTGTGCCGGACAGCCCCATACTCTAAACTTGCACAAACTAGGTTTGCGACCAAGGAAGAGCTCAGAAGGTGTCTTAGGAACTAATTTAGAAGGCACCACATTAAGCACGTAAGCTGATGTTTCCAATGCGTAGCCCCAAAACGAAATTGGTAAGTTTTCATAACTCATCATTGATCTTACCATCTCTAGAAGAGTCCTATTTCTTCTTTCAGCTACACCGTTTTGCTGGGGAGTACCCGGTGCAGTCCACTGGGATGTAATCCCATTTTCTGACAAATACTGCAGGAACTCGTTACCGAGGTATTCGCCACCGCGGTCAGATCGCAGCGACTTGATAGTTTTCCCAAACTTCTTTTCTACTTCAGCCTTGAACTCTTTGAATTTCTCAAAGCATTCAGACTTGTAGTGAAGCAGGTAAACGTATCCGTACCTTGAGTAGTCGTCAATGAAAGTGACGAAGTACTCGTACCCTCCACGAGCCTGCGTGGACATCGGTCCACATAAGTCAAAATGGATCAATTCCAACACTTCCTCTGCTCCAGACTGACTAGCCTTGAAAGGCCTAGTTGACATCTTGCCCTCGATGCAGGATTCATAAACTTGATAAGGTACAGCCCGGACTAGGTCCAATGTACCGTCATCTGCAAGTCTTTGAATCCGCTTCAAGCTGATGTGATCCAGTCTCATGTGCCAGAGATATGTAAGATCCTCATCAGAAGAAGTAAATTTTTTCTTTCTAGGATTATCAATTACAGATGAATTACATGCAATACTTGCGGAAGACTTATGATTACAGTTAACAACATAGAGAGAATTATTCAGCATTCCATGACAGATAACACCGTTATTACCAATGATAGAAACACCACCATAAAAAATAATTGAATATCCATCAACATAAAGTTTGGAAACTAAAATAAGGTTTCGCCAAAAATCCGGCACGTACAAAACATCTCTCAAAGTTAAAACAGAATCATCAAAGTACAAGGTGAAATCTCCAATGGCAGCTGCACTCACTTGTGCTGCATTCCCCATCGAGATGGTAACCTCGTCATTCTTCAGCACCCTCCTCGGTGTGAACCCCTGCAAAATGTAACAAACATGATCAGTAGCTCCAGTATCCACTACCCATGAATGAGTTGAAACCGATGCTAAACATGTTTCCGTTACAAATGTAAATGGCGTACCTTGTCCCTTGCTTCCGCATGCGCTCTTACTTGAAGTGACACCAACCCTTTTCATTTCATTTGACCTCCTCTCACGTGATCTGCGATCAATCATGTTCTTGCACACAGTATGAACCACATCTTTCAATGTGCCCAAGCTGTGCTCAAGATCTGATAACTCAGACTCCCATGAAGGTACGAAGGATTGTCCTGCTATGAGATCAGTGAGCAACTCTTTGAAGGAGTACTCACTTCTCTTAGCCACATCCATCTTAAAGTCATAAAATGAAAGCGGTAAAGAGTTCAGGATTATATCGATCTTAGCCCGATCAGATATACATCCACCTCCACGTGTGAATCGTCTCATGGTGTTATCTATCATCATCACATGCAGTGTCACCGAACTGCCATCAACCATTCTCTTACAGACTAGGTCTTTTACGAGATCACAGTTGATAGTTCGTTCCACTTCACCAAACGTGGCCACTAAGTCCATCCAGATCGCTACAGAGCTACAATAGCCCATGCATTTGAGCTTAAGTTCTCTAGACAGGTTATCTGAGATTAACTTGTAAGTAAAATCCTCAGATGCCACCCATCTGTCATAGTACTCCTTCTCACGTCTAGAGACTTTATAGTAACGTGGGGCAAGTGGCATCATAGTAAGAACAAACATGTGTTGCTTAGTCAGGAGGATATACTCAATGCAGTATCTCCATTCATGGAAGTTTGGACCAGTTAGAGGATTGAGAGCAAGTATATGATCGACATTAGACATAGACATATCTGAAACAATAAAGAATCTTAAATAAGAACATACATGTAGAACTTCGAAAACAAATGCATTGAAAACCTTTTAATAAATCAAATACAAATGTTTTCCACTAATTGCCCAAGAGTTCCCACCGCAAGCTACACTCGTAGACGTTTACGATGTCACCCTCAACCAGAACTGCGCATTTTAAGCCCCAATCCATTTAATTTCACTACCATGTCAGGATGCTTTTGACACTAGAAATTAATAATTAGTGAAAACCTTAGACCAAGCCATCTCTCAAGAACAGGGATGCAATTCTTGCATTATATTCTAAGATGCTTCTAAGCAATTAACCACAAATTTAACTCCGGCCAAAAGAGACAGTTTAGCATGGCACGCAACCATACCGCACAGCCCATAAAGCTTCTGTTATCTATAATTTAAATCAATCCTAGAATACTTGTGAAAGAGATCTACGCAAGCTACACTCGTAGACGTTTACGCAAAGCCCTCCCACTATTCACATGATTTAAATTGTTTTTCTAGAAATCCCAACAACCGTACCCATTCACCTCTAGGAACTAGCAAACTACACTCGTAGATGTTTACTAGAACGAGAGATACACTTACAGCCTAGGACCGCTTTGTGGAGGTCTATTGATTTTAATTAAAAAATCTGCTTAGTATTTTTCTTTTAAAAAGATTTCTTTATGCGCACACATAATTTCTTTGTCATTATATTTCCCAAATTTTTGCATGTAATAATACAAGCCCAAATATTCCCAAAATATAATCCAACAAGAAATTAATCACATAAGCATGCTTCGAAAGCTTTAAATAATAAAAGCGATAAATCATGCTTTTCCTATTATCTACACATGCTTAATTGCGCACATAAATAAATCACATATCATACGAGGACAATTAAGACAAACAAAAAATTCCTCGTGGCCCCAAAAATAGAAAAAATAAATTCTATCTATTACAATTTGAATTTGAATTAATTTGGATAATCCCAAATCTTTTTCAAATCTTCCAAATCTTCAAGGGCCTACAAAAATTGATCCACCAAATCTTTTTGGGATTTAGGCCTTTGTGATCTGATGATTTGCCCTAACCCTAATGCAAACCCTAGGGTTTACACAGGATTGCACAAACCACCAAAACACGAGCCACCGCGACAGGACAGCATCAGCCGACGACGACCGCCGCGGCCGGACCCGGCCGCTGCCCTGCACCGCGCGCCCTCGTCCAGCCCTCGCGCGTGCGCAGGCCGCGCGCCGTGCGCGCGCTGCACGCCCCGGCCGCACGCCTGTCGAGCCACGTGCTGCCGTCGTCCTCGCCGGCCCTCCGTCTTCATTCTTCATCCTCGACCCGTCCAATTACAGATTTTGAAAATTAAAAAATACAGAATCTATTCTTTTACAAATTTTCAAAATCTACACTAATCACAGATTTTTTCGTGATTTTACAAAATTAATTCAGCCCTACACGGATAAACCACCGCGGGCTGAATTACACGGGTTGCCACGAGGAACAAAAACCAACATCCACAAAATAATAAATTCATACAAGCATATCGAATTTAATTTTGAACAATAGAGCCATAAATCAGAAACCTAGCTCTGATACCAATTGTAGGGTTTTCCCGTGAACCGAATCACCAAAACCAAACTGAACCGGATCGATTTATGGATATTGTGCACAATTAAAATCATAATAAACCCTAGAATGCTCCTATGAATTTAATACTGAGATTTGTGGATTTAGGGTTTACCGTAACTCCGTCGAGTCTGATCCGATCTTTTGCGTTTAAATTTCCACTTTATATTGAACCACGCAATTCGATTGTTATCTGCGGAAGTAGAAATTAGATATTTAATTTCTAGAATAAAAATCAAAAATCAAAGAGGAAGAAAGAAATTTGTTCACCAGATTAGATCTTCATATCTGTATCCCGGTGCTGATCAGATCTACTACTGGTGAGGACTCCGTAGATATGTGGCTTGAGCAGGACCAGAATTCGAAAATTCTCCTCCTTCCTTCTTCAGATCGGCGCCCACCCTCTCTCTCTCTAGTTTTAGGGTTTTTCAACTGTGTTATCAGATCTTGTAAACCCTATTTATAGACCTAGGGTTGTAAACCCTAATGGGCTCCTGAGCTCAATTTAGCACACTTATTTGGGCCAGACCTGGGACCTAATGCAAATAATAAAGTGGGCCTATAAATTAATTAATTCTCATTTCCACAACCCAAGACACAATTAATTAATTAATATTAATTCTTTTTCACCACAGAATTAATACTGACCTACCTCTTTATTACAACGTTATGAGAACGGGCTGCATTAATTGAGAATCCCCATATTTAAGGTTACCGGACATCCATTAATTTATCGGAGCCTCTGACAAGCTCTAACTACGATTAATTAATATCTTATAATTCCTGAGTAGTACCACTCAAACCTTATCACTCGTGCCTGAAATTAATCAGCCTGCAGGACTTTGGCACGATGAATGTTATTGAGCTCCTCAGGGAATGTCCTCATCCTATTACTCGGATATGGTTACCTAAACTCAGTCTCAGGCGGTACTACACGAACTGCTGTTACCCAAGATGCGGATATACGAGCACGTTACTTAGGCTCTCCACCATGGCAAGTCAAAGCAATAATCAACCCGTGCAAACCCCTGAACCTTCGTTAGGGTTTGGACTCAATCAATATAACGAGATCTTATATTCGCTGATGTCAGACAGACAAATACATCTCACTGCGGTCCATTAATACGCCACCTCTGCGTACCAGCATGTCAAGTAACCAAGACAGACTACTTATTCCGACAATGCCGCAGCCATCCGGACAGACGTATCCTTATACGCTGTCTCGGCTGTGATCAGGTTTATGTCTCACTAGGTCAAGTGATCATACTGTCTTATGCGATCTACAACACGCCGCCGTATGATCGTCCCTATCGGTGAGACAAGAGGATACCATTGTTCATGCATGTAAGATTGTTAACAGATAGGAGAAATAAACCGTTGTATACTCATTATAATAAATGTTTTCAGTATACAAAACCCATCATGTGGGCCAACCAAACTGTCCAAGGTGTGGAGGGAAACATACCATTGAATGTCAATGAGGCGGAACAAGATGCTTTAACTGTGGGGGCCTAGGACATTTTGCCAATCGATGTTCTCCAACCCAATCCAGAGAAGGAAACCGCCAGAATTTCCAAAGGCCGGTGAACTATTAGTTGAGAGCAATGAGAGGCAACCGCCAACCATGGAGAGGTAACGCCGAAAATCGTGAAGGAGGCAGGCAAGGACATCAGCCCCACCGAGGCGTCAAGAAGAGAATCAGCGAGATGGAAATGAACAGCCGAGAGGGGCGAGAGTTTATGCCCTGGAAGGGAACCACGATGAAGGAAATCTCGGAGGTATGGGGACTATTCATGATATACCTGTCATAGTACTATTCAACACTGGAGAATCGCATACTTTCATTTCATCTGCATGCGTTGAGACATTAGGACTTAAGGTAGAAAAGAATAGCCAAGACTTGAACGTAGTAATACCTTCAGGAGAGACAACTATCTCTACCTTAGTATGACGTGACTTGAGAATCAAGTTCAATGAAAATGAGTATCAAATAGCGGAGTTGAACGTGTTGGATATTCATGATGTAGACATAATCCTATGTATGGATTGGTTAGCGGAGAGCAGGGCGACGACCCTATGTCACGAGAGAAAAGTGATTATTCCGCAACAAGAGAATGAAGAATCGTTTATCTACGGACTCAGAAGAAGGCAGAGAGTGCCAGTTATATCAGCGCTGCAAGCTTTAAAGTTACTGTGCGAAGCCAAGAATCAAGCCTTCTTGGTGTATTTTGAAGGAGAAGAGAAGCCTGAATTGACAGTTCAAGACGTGCCGAGAGTAAGAGAATTTGAAGATGTATTTTCAAAAGAATTACCAGGACTGCCGCCAGACAGGCAGGTTGAGTTCACCTTAGACTTAAAACCAGGAGCGGCACCAATCTCCAAGGCACCATATCGCATGGCTCGAAGGAGTTGCAGGAACTGAAAATTCAGTTACAGTAGCAATTGGATATGGGGTTTATTCGACCAAGTGTGTCACCTTGGGGAGCACTGGTCTTGTTCGTTAAAAAGAAAGACTGTTTGATGCGAATGTACATTGACTACCGGGAGTTGAATAAACTAACATTGAAGAATCGTTACCCTTTACCAAGGATTGATGACCTGTTCGACCAACTCAAGGGAGCAAGCACATTCTCCAAGATTGATCTTCGATCAGGATACCATCAATTGAAGATACGAAAGGAAGACATCCCGAAAACGGCCTTCAGGACAAGATATGGCCATTATGAGTTTATAGTAATGCCGTTTAGACTCACGAATGCTCCGACAGTGTTCATGGACTTGATGAATGGAGTATTCCAACCGTATCTCGATAACTTTGTTTTGGTGTTTATCGATGATATCCTTATATACTCGAAAAGCGAAGAAGAACACGAACAACATCTGAGAACGATACTACAGACTCTCAGGGATGAGAAGTTATATGCCAAGTTCAGCAAATGTGAATTTTGATTGAGAGAAGTGATGTTTCTTGGTCACATAGTGTTAGCTGATGGTATTAAGGTAGATCCGGCGAAGATCCAGACGGTGACGGAGTGGAAGTCACCTACAACGCCGAATGAGATAAGAAGCTTTCTTGGTCTAGCAGGATACTACAGAAGGTTCATTGAGGGTTTCTCGAAGATTGTGAAACCAATTACACAACTGATCCAGAAAGGAATAAAGTTTGAATGGACAGAAGAATGCGAAGAGAGTTTCCAGAAGTTGAAGCAACTTTTGACAATTGCGCCAGTCTTTGCAGTACCAGAATCAGATAAAAACTTTGGGATTTACACAGACGCATCCAAGAATGGACTGGGTTGTGTATTGATGCAAGATGGAAAGGTGATAGCCTATGCATCGAGACAACTAAGACCGCACGAAGTAAATTATCCAACTCATGATCTGAAGTTAGCGGTCGTAATTCATGCACTAAAGATTTGGAGGCACCATCTGATGGGTTTTGTATACTGAAAGCATTTATTATAATGAGTATACAACGGTTTATTTCTCCTATCTGTTAACAATCGTACATGTATGAACAATGGTATCCTCTTGTCTCACCGATAGGGACGATCATACGGCGTGTTGTAGATTGCAGAAGACAGTATGATCACTTGACCTAGTGAGACATAAACTTGATCACGGCCGAGATAGCGTATGAGGATACGTCTGTCCAGATGGCTGCGGCATTGTCGGAATAAGTAGTCTGTCTTGGTTACTTGACATGCTGGTACGCAGAGGTGGCGTATTGATGGACCGCAGTGAGATATATTCGTCTGTCTGACATCAGCGAATAACAGATCTCGTTATGTTGATTGAGTCCAAACCCTAATGAAGGTTCAGGGGTTTGCACGGGTTGACTGTTGCTTTGACTTGCCATGGTGGAGAGCCTAAGTAACGTGCTCGTATATCCGCATCTTGGGTAATAGCAGTTCGTGTAGTACCGCCTGAGACTGGACTTAGGTAACCATATCCAAGTAATAGGATGGGGACATTCCCTGAGGAGCTCAATAACATTCATCGTGCCAAAGTCCTGCAGGCTGATTAAGTTCAGGCACGAGTGATAAGGTTTGAGTAGTACTACTCAGGAATTATAAGATATTAATTAATTGTCGTTAGAGCTTGTCAGAGGCTCCGATTAATTAATGGATGTCCGGTAACCTTAAATATGGGGATTCTCAATTAATGCAGTCCGTTCTCATAACTTGGTAATAAAGGGGTAGGTCAGTATTAATTCTGTGGTGAAAAAGAATTAATATTAATTAATTAATTGTGTCCTGGGTTGTGGACATGGGAATTAATTAATTTATAGGCCCACTTTATTATTTGCATTAGGTCCCAGGTCTGGCCCAATAAGTGTGCTGAATTGAGCCTAGGAGCCCACTAGGGTTTTATAACCCTAGGTCTATAAATAGATCTCTCACTCTCTGAAACCCTAGCCACTTTTCATAAGATTCAAATCAGTTGAAACCCTAAGGAGAGAGAGGGGCGCCGATCCTGAAGGAGAGAGGGAGGAGAATTTCGATTATGGTCCTGCTCAAGTCACAGATCTAAGGAGTCCTCACCAGTAGTAGATCTGACCAGCACCGGGACACAGCCCTGAAGATCTAATCTGGAGAACAGATTTTCTTTCTTCCTTCTCTTTCCGTTTTGATTTTAATCTAGAAATTAGATCTCTGATTTCTGTTTCCACAGATTAAATCGGATCGCGTGGTTGAATTGAGATTTGGAATTCAAACGCGAAAGATCGGTTCAGACTCGACGGAGTTACGGTAATTCCTCAATCCACGATATGTATTAAATTCATAGGAGCATGCTAGGTTTTTTGTGAATTTTTATTATGAGCAATATCCATAAATCGATCCGGTTCAGTTTGGTTTTGGTGATTCGGTTCACGGAAAAACCCTACACCATCTCTATGGAGTTTAAGTGTGCCATATTCACAGATCACAAGAGCTTGAATTACTTCTTTGAGGAGAAAAGTCTGAATATGAGGCAGAAGAGATGGCTTGAATTGGTAATCGATTACGATCTAACAATAAACTATCACACAGGCAAGGGAAATTCAGTAGCCGATGCTTTAAGCTGGAAAGGAGAGGCACAATTGGGTTGTATGCTTACAAGAGAGGACGGTTTGATCAGAAAATTCAAGAAACTCCATCTTGAAGTTATATCACCCTCAGAAAGAAAGAGATATGACATGGCAGCTCTAACTGTCGTGCCGGATTTAAGAGAAAAAATCATTGAAGCACAAAGAAAAGATATGGAGCTCGAGAAATTTCGTCAAAGGATCAGAATCAAGCAATTGGGTGAGTTCAGAGAGGCATCCGACGGTGCATTGATGTTCATAGACAGGATTCTTGTGCCGGGCAGTGAAGAACTGTGAAATGAGATCTTGAGTGAAGCTCACGATACGCCGTACACTGCTCACCCAGGAAGTACGAAGATGTATCAAGACTTGAACACTAGTGGGACGATATAAAGAAGGATGTAGCCTTGTATGTAGAGAAATGCCTAGCATGTCAACAAGTTATAGCTTTACATCAACGACCATATGGGAAATTGCAGCCGTTAGACATCCCAAAGTGGAAATGGGATCATATTGCCATGGACTTTGTCACGGGATTGCCACAGTCGCAAAGAGGAAATACAACAATACGACGGCAGGATGTGCGGTAGTTGCGCTGCGTAACCCGGTGACATTGTGTACTGAATCGGAGTCTAGTGGTTGTGGACGCCGCTCGCCATCGGCTGCTTCTTCTCAATCTCCAGGCCCCGATTGCAAAATTATGGCACACATTATGATATTTATAACATGTTGATATTTATAACATGTTAAATGACAATGATACCCTTAAATATGTAACAATGAAGTTCGTGGAGGATAAAATGAAAACGAAAATTATTAAAGCATGACCTCAGATCTTGTGCAATCAATGGTTGAGATTTATTCTCATTTCTTACATTAACATCTATTATCATATGATCTAACCTCTCTATACACACACACACACACACACACACACATATATATATATATATAGAGTTGCATTCAAATCCGAACCATATACCATGAATGAACAGTGACCATATATCTAACCGTCTAATTTTTTAATCAAAGGGCTGTAATCTTGACACGTGGCATTTAATTAATGTTTTTTAATTATGAAAAGGGTGCTTTATGTAGAATGTATATTAGAATATTTAGTAGGTTATATTTTTTTGGTAATATCCTATTTTCATGCAATCTTTCACAGATATGATATCTTTTAGTTTTTTTAATTTTTTCCTTTTCATTTACGTTAATTATATTCCTTATCTTTCATTTTTTATTATCATCTCCGTTCTCTCTTTTTCTCCCACACGGCAGGCGAAGATGGAGAGAAGGTTAATACCGAGATCGGAAGACTAGGCGACGAGAGCATTGACGTTGGTGAGGCCATCGGCGTGGCCGTTTTGAACCGGAAGCGCACGGTTCATCGCCCACCGTCAGTTTCCGTCCAAGATCACTGCCACATGTTTCGGCATCAGATCTGCCTGCAGCGGCTGCCCCCAATCTCTGCTGCTACTGCATTCTTTCACTCTACCTAACTGTAACTGTATCGACGATATCAATTGCAACAGTGGGGCCGTCAGCGCTGGAGATCGCGCCGCGGGATATTGTGTATTTTTTTTTGTTTTATGACGTTTCTCGAAGTTCATCATTTTTTTTCAGATTTATGTCATCACTGTTATTTGCGATTATCATTGTTATGTTCAATGTGTGTCATTATTTTTGTAAACTTTAGGGCTCAACGAATTCTTTGTTAATGGATTGTTAATTGTTTATTTATTTTCTACATTGTGTTCGATTAATATGTAGCATTGTACGCTATTGATATTATCATTGTTACATGTAATAAATATCATTTTTATCAAAATCATCGTTTTAATCTTAAATGATTTTTAATACACCTTTAAGATCATTGTTATCTTTATTCAATATCATTGTACACTGTTTGACAATATCATTGTTACATGTAATTATTATCATTTTATCAAAATTATCGGTTTAGTCTTAATTGAATTTTAATACACCTTTAAGATCATTGTTATCTTTAATAAATATCATTGTACGGTGTTGAAATTATCATTTTTACTTGTATTCAATATTCCTCAAATCAAATTCGTTCGTCGGACGGTTTCAGCTTCCCTTTTTCTCTCTCTTTATCGTCAAATTGTTGAATTTGGTAGGTGGAATGATATTCAATTAATGAAGTAAATAGATAATAATGGGAAGAGATCATGGAATATATTTCTCTCTCTCTGTCGTCTAATTGTAGAATTTGGTAGGTGGAAGAATATTAATGATATTCAATTAATTAAGTAAATAGATAATAATGGGAAGAGATCATGGGCTATATTTTTGGTAACTGCACCCTTAATTTTCGCATGCAGATCTTTAATGATTTGAATTTTACCTGTTTGTGACTAATTTACCCTTTTGATGATATATTAACACTGCGACAATGATAAATTTCATCATTAAATCATGGACGTTAATCTCTTAAATGAATGGCTAGATCTTGGTCTTTGTTCATTCACAGACCCTTGTTCAGCCTAGATCACACCCCTATATATATATATATATATATATATATATATATATAGGGATGCATTATATGGTTACCCATCTCCCCTATGTTATATGAGGCCAAAATTCAGCCATTTGATTCAAAATTGGAATATCTTGATTTAATTTGAAAATAAAAAAAATTCGGTGCATTATCTAATAGAACATACTACATTATCTGGGTATAATAGTAATTTTTATATCAAGGGTTTTGTAACTAACGGGAAACATGTAATGCATCCTCATTTTCTCTCTCCTCTAGAAATCTTATAAAACTTTAAATAATCATAACTCACTCAATTTAAATTATTTTTTTACATGTTATATATCAAATTAAAGATAATTTAATTATCTTTCAAACGCAATCCCTATTACATATATTTCGAATAAGATAATCGCTTTAAAACTAAATAATGTAATGGCTAAAACTAAATGATGTAACATAATACAGAGAATAATGTAATGACATATTATATTTACATTATTTCGATGTTGTTCATAGAAAATACTGGGAATAATCTTAATTTCACATTTGTGGTTGCATTTTATAGATTAAAAAGATGTCTAAGTGGTACATTACGTGTCGCTTGTGTATTATGTTATTCATGTCTGTAACAACAGTGCAAAAATGGGTAACAAAAATGGATCGCAACAAAAATATAGCGCATTGCATTATATAAATAAAATGGGGCTTTAGTGGTACATTATGTGTCGCTTGAGTGGTACATTATGTGTAGTCTGTGTATTACATTATCCATGTCTGTTTCTCTGCAGTTGCATGATAAAAAAATAGAACACAGTGCATTAAATAGATAAAACATTGTCGGAGTGGTACATTATGTGTCGCCTGTGTGATACATTATTTATCGCATGTGTATTACATTATGTCTGTAACAACAGCGCAAAAATAAAAATGGATCGCAACAAAAAACAGAATGGAGTGCATTATATAGATAAAACAAGATCTAAGTAGTACATTATGTGACGTTTGTATATTACATTATTCATGCCTGTAACAACGGTGCAAAAACGGGCAACAAAAATGGATTGCAACAAAAACATAACACAATGCATTATGTAGATAAAAAGTGGCCTGAGTGGTACATTATGTGTCGCTTGAGTGGTACATTATGTGTCGCCTGTGTATTACATTATCCATGTCTGTAACTGTGAAGATAAAAAAACTGCTCCAGAAATTAAAAAACTACACACTGCTCTAGATAACTGATTCGACAAACTGCTGTGAAACTGTCGACGAACCACCATGGTTAACAACCAACGATTGCGATGCAACGAACCATCGTGAATGCAGACGAACAAATCGTAGATAACAATCAAAATTTGCGATGACGACAAACACCCGTTAATGTAGATGAACAAATTATGAACAATAACAGATGAATTAGACAACGACGAACAACAATGGATAATTCCCGTTTAGGCGAAGCACCGCGATGAACCCAAACACGCAGATGAAAGAAAAAAAAAACAACCCAAAAAAATTATACAATTTTCACCAACACTATATTGACAAAAAAATGATTTCTGCGTGGAGTTGTGAGAAGAGGGAGCATGAGATGAGAGAGAGAGTACGAGAGGAGAGAGATCGAAAAGAGAAAAAAGAAAGTAGGAGAGGAGAGAGAGAGAAGAGAGAGAGTATGAATTTGACGTGAGAGTTGGATGATTTGGGTAAGCAATATTAATTTATTCCTAGACAATGACAAAATTAACCTTAATAAATAATTATATAAAAAATATGAAGTCAAAGTCAACATTTTAAAATTTAATCTGGGCCACATATTTAAGAAAATAAGAGGTTAAGATTTGGCCTCATATAACATGTGGGAAGTTGGTAACATATGATCACATCCCTATATATATATATATAGGGTCATGATCCAGTGAGAACAGCCTTTACCATGAGAAATAAGAACAAATTCTAGTCATAGGTTAGCATGTTCCATATCTTCCAAGAATTTTCACTCATTTTATCCCCAAAAACATGCATTATAGGGTAATTTCGTCATTTTGATTATACTTAAAATTTCATCCACAGTTTACTTTCATTATAATACCAAAATACTTTTATTATAGTGTATTAACATCTTCATTATAAGACAATATTTGGTTATATTTTCAAAGTTATCTTGCATTTTTAGAGATAAATACTTGCATTTAAGTACATTAACATCTTCATTATAAGACAACATTCAATCATTTTATTGCTCTTCCTTTTTTTCGAAGTTATCTTGCATTTTAGAGATAATTACATGAATTATAGTACATCAACATATTCATTACATGTCAATAGGCCAAAACATCAAATATAGTACAAAATATGGACCTTTTTTCAATTCTAGTATCAACTATACATATTCTCTATTTTATGTCCAAATTATCCAAAACCATTCAAATCTAGTCTGTAAAAATATTTTGGCGTTGGAAAGCTGACTGGCAACCGAAAATCCTCGTCATATTAAAGAATAACATAATTTAAATCAACATCAAAATTTAAATCCACATCATTTTATTAAATTAAAAAAAAAATCAAAACCTAATTTTATCCCCAAAATATTCTTCCCCCTTCCCAGTCGACTTCTTCCCCCCCAAGTAATTGTCGACGGAAATACTTCCCCCTTTCCTTCTACCTCGCCTGTTTCTCCCTTTCAATCGACGGGCTGCTTCTCACCCTTACTCCACCTCGCCTGCTTCTCCCTTTCAATCGACGGAGCTCTTACTCCACCTCGCCGGCTCTCTTTCAATCGATCGCTCTTACTCCACCTCGCCACTATCGAAGCTCCTCCGAATTCATCGTGCTGTAAGTTTTTTTTAGTTCAATTATTTTTTATGGTGCCGTGTTGATTTTTTTATTTTGAGGATTTTTTATTTTGAGGAAATCGGCAGTGTTCTATTCTTTTGCTGAAATTGATATATGTTATTTCTTGCATAATGTTTAACAGGATTATATATCATGGATGATTTTGAGACTGAAAATAGAAATGATAGTGAGAGTAATCAGAGTGATGATGTTTATGATGAGTCAAGTGATAGGAGCGAAACTTCACTATCAATAAAAGATGATAATTTATTGTCTGATGATGAAGAATTACTTGAGCTTAGAACTAAAGCAAAACAGGATAAATAACTATCAACTAGAGCAACTAGAGATGAGGTGGCTGAACAAAAAGGGTATGAGTCTTAAGTATACTAACTCAGATGGTTCTTGGGCATCATTGGATACAGATGAAGATGTCAATTTTGTTAGACTTAAGAAGAAAAAAAATTGTGATATTTATGATGAAAGATGTGATCATAAAAAATTGAAACTTGATATTGGGTTGAAATATAAGGATTGTACTAAGTGTAAGGAGGGAATGAGATTGTCGGCAATAGTAAATGGGCATAATATAAAACGGAAGTACACAGGTAGAGGTAAACTTGAAGCTATCTGTGAAGATGGTTGTCCTTGGAGATTGTATGCTAGTAAATTGCAGGGAGACCAACTTGTGTCATAAAAGCATACAATGGGGAACACAATTGTCTTAGAGCTGTCAGCAATAGACAAGCGACAAGTGAGTGGTTGTCAAATATCCTAGTACCCATGTTGAAGAAAAAACCCAAGGTATAGTACAAAGGATATGATAAAGGATGTTCGGTTACTTTATGATACAACTTTTACTTCAAGCACTTGCTACAGAGCTAAGGCAAAATCAATTGAGAAGTTGAGAGGGTCTTATGGGAGCCATTATAGTAAGTTAAGATCATATGTTTCTTATTTAAGGCAAATGGACAGAGCAAGGAGGTTTGAATTGAAGACTTATCTGGATGAAAAAGATAGACCTGTTTTCAAAAGGATATATATTGGGTTTCAGCCTTAAAGTATTGTTAGGTATGGATGTAGAAATCTCACCTTTAGTTTGATGTTTTGATGTGTCACAATTATATACCAAAGTGTAGGCCTTAGAGTTATTACCTCATGTAATCCTTGTATAGGATGATCGAGTTGTAATAGTCTACGAGAAGAAAACTGTCAAAAATTGTGGAATAGTTTTTAAAGTGGAAGCCATCCAGACGAGAAAACTGTGCAGAGTAATGGACGTGAAAAACTGTGCAGACAGTTTTTCAACTGTCAAGGAAAATATAGCAAAGAAAATTGTGGACACAGTTTTAGATAAGGAGAGTTTCACGTCAAAGAAATACGTGAAAAGCAAAATACCGAACATTCAAGACTCAATAATAAGGAACGAAGATATACTCAGTTATGACTGGAGTATAACGTTGTTCGAGTCTGATACATCAAGTACAAACTGCCCCTTCAAAAAGCATGGTAGTGATTCAGAAAAGGCAGAGGAACATGTCTACTTTACAGAAAATGATGGACACTGATTGGATATCCTTCGAAATGTCTCTACCGGCTATTTTCAAATCTCCAACTATAAATAACAGAAGGATCAGAGAGACACATTACAAACTATGATTGACGATTCACAAACATCAACTTACAACCAACATACACCTGAAGAACGCTCATTAACTCTGTCGAATTTAAAGCTCAAAGCATTAAAAAGCTCTCGTGCAAGAAGGCATTAACTATGTGGTTCATTTATTGAACACGAGGCTTTATTGCTTAAGAGATCTTCAGAGATTCACCGTGTGACCTTTCTGTACACGAGGATTAAGTCTTTTGACTTATTATATTGTCTTGGTGTTCTAACTTTTCAAGTGAGAACACATCAGCCTGATTTTCTAAGGAGAAGAAGGTTATTACGGGCTTTTGCCAACTAGCATACGTTCTGGGAAGAACTCAACCATCCACCCACTAGAGAAGGAGAAGGGAGGTTTGTCCTCAACCCATTTCTGATGACTGCCAGTTCTGAGAAGACTTCAAGGTGCCACCTGGCTTCGAGGAACTGAAGAAGGAGTGAAGAACAACTGCCTGGGCGAGTGATCCATTCTGCTGTAGACGTTGGTCTCTACAGCATTTGGCTATAGATCGTGAGGATTGTATCTTCATTACTTAGTGAATTTTCGGATTAATTTCCGAAGAGTGGACGTAGGACTAAAGGCTCCGAACCACTATAAATATCCTGCATCATTTAAAGTTTTTATTTACTTTACGCACCATACAATTTTTAATTGTGTTTTGAAACCTTCAACACTTCTCTGAAAGTGTTGAAGTGTATAAGTGTTGACTGCATATAACTGTAAACTGGTTACATAAAACTACTGGCTAACACAAACTGTTGTTTCAAAACTGTTGTCTAAAATTGAGTCGTAAGTTAAGACTAAATTGCCCGCATTGAGAGTGCAAATAACTATTCTTATACTTCCGCTGCACATTATACGTACTCTGATTTGGGACCAACAAGTATGGTTTCATGATAGGATTTAGAAAGATTATTAGTTTTGATGCTTGCCTTTTAAAAACAGTACTTGGAGGAGCAATTTTAACTGCTGTTGGTAAAGATTGCAATAACAAGATGTATCCTCTAGCATGGGCTATAGTTGAGAAAGCAAATGAAGATACATGGACATGGTTTTTTGATATTCTCTTCCAAGAATTCAACATAACTGATGGCAATGGTTGGAGTTTTATGAGCGACAAACAAAAGGGAGAATTTATAACACATTTAATTCCTATTATTTTTAATTCTTTTAATTCAAATCTAATATAAGTTCTTTTAATTTTTAACTTGCAAGGCTTCATAAATGGGATTCAGAAGTTGGCACCAAAAGCAGAACATAGACATTGTGCAAGACATGTCTATGCTAATTAGAAAAAAGTTCACAATGGTCCGAAGTTCAAATTGTTGTTCTGGCAATCAGTCATGTGCACTTCTGAAATCCAATTTCAACTTAAAATGGGTGAGATGAAGGATGAGTCAATTGCTGCATATGATGACTTTTTTTCCAGACAACCTCATTCCTTTTGTAAGTCATTGGTATCCCTACATCCTAAGACTTATATGGTAGGTAATAATATATGTGAGACATTCAATAGTTACACATTGAACTTTAGGGACCGACCACTAATTGACATGTTGGAGAATATCAGGTTGATGAGGAGAATGTATGAGATTTTGAAAAGCTTGCTTAATAGTATAGACATCTTATGTCCTAATATTAGGAAGAAGCTCCAGAAGATTCGGTTACATGTGAAAGATTATGAGCTAATTCCTTCTATTGATAGCAAGTATGAAGTACATAATTTGATGCAAAAGGGTGATGTTTCCATTGTGAACTTGCGCAGTAGAAAATGCAGCTGTAGATGGTGGATATTGACTAGAATCCCTTGTGTGCATGCTCTTGTTTGCATTTTTCATGTAAGAGATGACCTTGCTATATGTTGATAGCTTCTATCATAGGATAAATGCTATTGAAACATACAAGCATGGATTGACCCCAATAGGTGGCCCTTTAGACTGGCCGATTGTAAATGAGCCACCAATTCTCCCACCAAAGTATGTAAAGCCACCTGGAAGACCTAAGAAAAATAGGATAAGAGATGCTACTGAGGATGTGAAAAAAGGCAAAAACAAATGGACAAAGGTTGGGGTGAAAATGTCATGTAGAAGATGCGGTCGATTAGGCCACAACACAAGAACTTGTCATGAATCTGAGTCATTTGTTAATCCACTGCCGAAGGTAAAATCTTTATTTTTATCTTTTTCCTAATCTGATAAACATTTTCCTATATTTTCTTAATATATTGTCTTTTACTATTTAGCAAAAAACTCAAAGACCGAGAACTAATCAACAAGGACGTAAGGTATGATATTATTTATAATATCATATTATTATAAATAAATGTTAGTGTAAGGCTGAAGGATCAACGAACAATGTTGAATCACAACAAGACAGTCAATGGTCTCAAGTGGATAATGCCAATGGATGATTTATTAAATTTGGCTGGTATGTGTTCTTCTTTAGCTATAGTTCATAATTTATTAAATTTGGCTGGTATGTGTTTTTCTTTGTGGTTTGTGTTCTTAAATTTGTTGCTAATATGTAGCTCTTTAATTTGTTGTAGGTAGCAAAGACGAATCCTTGCTTGAAGTTTGATTTTGAAAATTGTTTTGGAAATTTGGTGCAGCCTTCATTTAGCTCTTTAGTGTTTTTTCTTGTTCCTAGCTAATTGGACTATATTGAATCGTTTGTAATGGTGTCTTTTTTTTTGTATTGGTCGGATTTGCATTTCATGTCTGCTGTTGTTTCCCTGTATTGTATCCTGTTGAGAAATGCTAAAAAATCCTGAAGATTTCTACAAGCTGATATATTTTTTGGCTCTTTTCTGATTAAATTTTAGCTCTTGTGAAATTATTCCCCTGAGCAGCTAAATATTCCCTATCAAGTTGTGGTTATTGTCTCTAGTACATTGAATGATGCGGCTGCAAAAAAGTATGACTTGGAAGGGTGGTTTCCAGCATCAAAGACTTATAAAGAACTTGTTTCCAGCTCAAATTCATTCATACAGTCTCAATTCTAAGAAACAATTATACAATTCATTCATACAATCTCAAATTCATTCATACAGTCTCAATTATAGAGAACTTCTAGGAAACAATTACAATTTGACAAAGAACAAAATAAAACAAAGGAATATAATGAGCAAAGTAAACTTCATCTTCAATGCTCTTAATCTTACTTCAACTTCTCATTCTCCCTTCGAACATTAATTTCATCAGCAAGCTCTTTTCGAGTCAATTAAAGCTTTTCTTCCACAATTCTCTTCCTTGAAATTAAATAAATAAGAACATCTCTATCATTTCCGGTATATGGTTCATCGTACCACTTAAAGAACTCACAGTCATCATCCTATGAAAATTTGAAGATAAGATATTAAATGTGGACATAAACGAGCACAAGATTTCCCATATACAGCGAAAGAAAATTACACAGAAATACTTCCAATACCTCACTGAAACAAGCAGATGGAAATTAAGATACTTTTAACTCTACACAGTTTATTGCTGACCAATAAAAATTAGAAATAGCAACGAATTTCGAACAACTAGTGCAAGTATGTAGGCTCAACGCACAAACATTCAAGAAATTAGTTTGCACAAAATTTAGAGAAGAATATTTCGCTAGTCAAGAAAAACACAATCGGCACCACCAATGCTAATGTGTGAGAAGCTAAACTAAATCCAAGCTTCGGCAGCCCAGAAGAAAATGGGAAATGGAAATTCAACTCAAACCCTTGTTTTCAATTCGCAAAACATAATACAATATATTCTAAAAAAAAGTTTAACAATAATAAACGAGGTAATTAAGGACAAACACACTATACAATGACTCACGGGATTCAGAGGTAGCTGCCAACGATAATGGTGGTTGGCTCCCTGCTCGATTCTTCTTCAACTCTGAAAACAATCGATTGGAAGGGAAGGGGGGAAGACTTAGTCGATCGATTGGAAGGGAAAGGGGAAGGCTTCGTCGATCGATTGGAAGGGAATGGGGGGAAGGGTTCGTCGATCGATCGGAAGGGAAGGAGGAAGTATTTTCGTCGATAATGACTTAGGCTAAGAGGGGGAAGTATTTCCTTCGACTGGGAAGGGGGGGAAGAAGTCGACTATGAAGGGGAAAGAATATTTTGGGGATAAAATTAGGTTTTGATTTTTTTTATTTAATAATATGATGTGGATTTAAATTATGTTATT
Source organism: Plectranthus barbatus (assembly GCA_026898455.1). Classification (NCBI taxonomy): domain Eukaryota; kingdom Viridiplantae; phylum Streptophyta; class Magnoliopsida; order Lamiales; family Lamiaceae; genus Plectranthus; species Plectranthus barbatus. The sequence goes on along the minus strand of JAPKLW010000156.1, from coordinate 604,962 downwards.
TTTGTAATATGATGAGGATTATTGATTGTCCAGTCAGCTTTCCAACGCCGAAATATTTTTACAGACTAGATTTGAATGGTATTGGATAGTTTGGAAATAAAATAGAGAATATGTATAGAATATGTATAGTTGATATTAGAATTGAAAAAAGGTCCATAGTTTGTACTATATTTGATGTTTTGGCCTATGACAATTTAGGAATTTATTCACTTCCATTTTTTCAAAGTTATCTTGCATTTTAGCTAGAAGACACACTCAAGCCAGAACATGCAACAACTCTCTCAAGACCAGACTTTATGATTGGAGACTTAAAGTCTGGTATATTCAAAAGATTGCTCGTCTTAGTAATTAACCAACAAATATTCCTCGGACTGGCTAAAAAGAGTTGTTCTGATTAACAAAGTAAAAGTCCACCTGCTCTGACAAAAAGGACATTGCAAGTCAGAAAAAGTGAGACTTCAAAAGACCGTGTTCCTTTTGTCTCACAACGGCTCCAAACGGCAAAGAGATTCAAACCTTCTAAGGTTCACCTATAAGTAGAGGTCACATTTCACGTTGAGAAGGTTACAAGAATCAAAACAAAAAAAATGCTCAATCATCTCGTAACTCTTTGCCGATTACACGAAAACTACCATTTTCATATTCTAAAGCTTTCAGGATGATTCTATCAGCTTCCCGTCTTCCTTCTTGAACACGAGGATTTGTGTTTTAGCAAGAGCTATCTCTATTTTCTTACTTCCCGAGTAAGAAAACATCTTGGAGTTGTCACTTCTCCGGTGACAACTATCACGGGCGTATACCAACAGATGATGTTCTTGAGAGGAACTCAAGCTTTCACGTCTAGTTTGAAGGTCAAGGTGGTGTGCCCACGCTTCAAGCCTGAATAAGTTCTTGATTGCAAAGAATTTGGAGAGTGAGCTAGTGGACTGTTGGATGTGGAATGCACCAACTAGTAATAAATCGTTGATATTTTTGTAATTGACAGTTTAGTGATTCAAGAATGTGCGTTTGAAGAGAGGACTTAGGATGGTTTTGTCTGAACCTCTATAAATTCTTGCACCAACACATCAAGTGTTGGAATATATTACTGAAATTGGCTAAATAATATATCCAACCAGCAAAACAACTGCATTTCTAAATCTAAGCTGGTGCAAGAATCATCAGTTCGGAGGGCTCAATCTTGAAAGATTTTCGTTGCACCTTTGTCTAACTCTAATCTCAGGACCAACATAGCCAAGAAAGACTTCACAAAACTTAAGTACAATCTTGCACTTTTGTCCTTTGATGAGACATCCTAAATGATATTACACAAAGTTAATGATCGAATCAATTGAGCTTATCCTAGTATGTTAATTCTTTCATTGATTGTTAATTATTCTTGAACTGTTAACTGGTGTTTTTCTCAATTGGTCAACTTCTTCTGTAATGAACATCTTTTCATAGCTATAGACTAAATAACCAATTATAGATTTGAACCGGTCTGTCCAATTGGTTTTCGATTATGATATTCTTGAGGACTCATCAAATCCTAAACTATTACAATTCTTTGAAACCTATACAATAATTACATGATCAGTTTGATCTCAGTCATCTCTGTACAAGTGATTAGCTTACTAGAGATTTTTAACAATTATCAAAACTTAGTATAATTCCTAGCAACATGAACATTTCATCACCAAATTTTGCTCTCATCGTAAATAATTATAATAAAAATGAGAATTTAATTATTTTTACATAATTCGTAGTATATTAATAATACATTTACCTTGATAAAATGCCGAAGGCATAATAAACAAAATGTTAGATTCTTGTGTTTGGGGGTCCATGATAGTAGATAATCCATTATAGAATCAGGATTTAGATCAAGGACCATGAAGATTAGCAATTCTTCCCATTCTCAAAATCTTTTACTCCCTTCATTCCATTAGAGTAGTCTCATTTCTTTTCGACACGGAGATTAAAGGTTGTGAGTATAATGGAATTAATATTTTATTAGTGAGTGTAAAAAAGTTTGTCATTTTAAGAAAATGGGACTAATTTATGAAACAAACAAAAATGAAAAATGAGACTACTTCAATGGAACAGAGGGAGTATAAAAAAAATTGCACTAGTTTTCTGTGTGATTTCATATATCTTGGTAGAATGAAGGACCAATACGCCATAAATTCAAATTCTATGAAAGCAGATCTGGAAAAATCTGGGGAGTCTAGAAAAAACCTTGGCATGTATAAAGGATTCCATTTATGTGTACAAATAAACACTATAGTTTACAGAATAAATGCATAACTGAAACTGATTTGAGTATGAATCAATTCATAGGAGTAAGGTTTGTGATGTACAGTTCTCGAATTATTGCCTCTTCACTCATCAATATTGCCTCTTCACTCATCAATACGCTTGTAGCAATTCCTTGATGTCGTATCCCTGGAGCTATGGGGGCAAGAAACAGATCAAAACACAGCAAGTGATGGTGATGGTGATGGTGATGATGCGCGTGTAGAATTACCTGAAGGAAGGTCAGAAGCAAGATCACACCAGAGTTCCAAAAGGCGTGGATTGTGATTGGTGTTAGAAGGTTGCGCGTTTGAGCATAAGAAAACCCTAACGCAGCTCCTGTGCACACAAACATGCCAGTTTAGGTATCAATGTAACTAAGTGCATTCTAGTTTGATTTGACCAACATTAGATGATTGAGCTATACTACAGCAATAGTTATTAGCTATCCATCTTTTATCAACACTTTTTCGCTGCTCATTTTTGCATCTAGCAAGGATAAAATAAGGTTATAGGTGAGAAAAATACCAAGTACAAACAACTGAGGAAATTCCCCGGGAGTGAGATGTGCTCCTGCAAATACGGCAGCGCTGATGAGCACAGCAAGGGGCGTTGGCAACCTGCGATGGAGTTTTAGTCAGGTAATGAAATGCATATTGGCATTTAGGCATATTCGAATTAACTGCAAAGAGGTTAATTTACATAGCCTTTTTTAAGACAACAGATGATCAAGAATTCAACATTCTTAATTCTAGACATGTATGAAGTAACTGATTTAGCTCAACTGCGAAATGCTTGATTACAATTACTCACAAATGCAATTATAAAGCTCACCATTTGGTCAGAGACACCATGAAAAACCCTCTAAAGACAGTTTCCTCAAGAACAGGAGCAAGTACGCCTACGATACCCACCAACGAGGCAGTGCTATATTTCACATAGAAAAACAGTAAGTTCCTTTTGTAAATTTCCACACTGATAAGTAATAAAAGGGGCTTGGGAGAAGTACCTGATACTCGAAGACCCTATCAATGGAAGTAAGCGCACGAGGGCATCGGTCTAGAGCACATGAAGGAAGGAATATCAAATCATATATAAGTGAAAAAAGTATTGTGCAAAAAAAGTACTTCGCATGGCTAGGTCCAAAAAAGATCACCTACATAATTGTACACAACAGATATTCCAAAATATGAAAATTATCAACAGCAAATATAGCTCCGATTTAGAGGAGTTGAAGAAAATCCTTGGCAGTCACTTGAATTATTTCACAGAAATTTATAGAATTCTCCATATTTAAAGCTTATTCATAATTAAGAGAACAAGGTTCATTCAGCCAATGAATACCTAACACAACCATCATTCTCAGCGTTCTAATTAAACATATTGCCTTGTTAGTATTAATGAGTAACGCAAGCACAAAGAGCATTAGATAAATAGGAATTATATTCTAACCTCTCTCTGTGGGGGCTCACCGTTGAAAAAAGACATCACAGCTCCTGTTGCGGCTATGGCAGCCAAAGCTCCACCAAAACCAATTCCAGCCCATAATAACCAACCTTTCTGAAGATTGAAAGGGTCCCTCCAATCTAAAGTATGAATTGAGCACAAATACTATAATTTTGATCTTCTTTTCGTGATTATAAATGTATTTAGGAATAAATTCTTGGACTCTAGTAACAAAACATTTAAGCACTAGAGAGAAAGCTGAGGCCATTTTCAGCACAACAAATCCCATATACATGACCAAGTTAATTGACATACATGTGCTAACTTACCATATCGATATATGTCATCAGGAAGGGGTGAAAATGACTTTGTAAGACTATACAAAACTGCAAGAACCACCGTAGTAGCAATTCTAAGATAGAGAAAATGATCTTACATCAGAACTGGGGTGATGAACATAAATAAGGACATAACCAACAGCCAATAACAAATAAATAAATGCCTGTCGCCTGAAAGATTTTTATACCCTTGATCCAAAAACAAGATCTCCGCCTTCTCGTCCATACTTAACTCTTCAATTTTAAGCCCCGAGTATTGTAATGCTGCTGCTTCAATTAGTCCTGTCAAAACAAAACTGTCTGAAAAACTTATTAGCTTCCCCATATGAACAGAATATCTCAATCTTGATCTATGTTCAACAGTCAACAACTGGAGGCCATCAATTTATGGCCAAGACTTACAAATCAAGATTAAAGTTACCTCTCTAACTGACAGTGGCACCATCAATCAGAGCATATTTGGTCATTCTTAAACTAGGATAAAACACAAACTAGAATCATAAATAGACCTCAATCCACAAGCAAGCGAGGTCAGAGAGATAGTTTGCCAATTCCATGGCACATCCCATCGCTTCAATATTCGCCAGTCTAATCCCTTATCCTGTAGAAATCACAAGATAAGTAATTTGTCTTTTGGGTTTGCACGTAGCCACCTACCAACATTCATCAAAAACCATCTACTATCAATAAATCAATCCTTTTTTTTTTTTTGAAAAATCAATCCTTAATCATCTTAAGTTTCATCTTATTCTTCAAACTCATACTAAAAGCCAAATTTTATCATTAAAATCTATTAGTTGCCCAATCTTTTCAACAAAAAACTGATCCCCTACAGTACTTCCATAATGAATAAAAATATTCTTATTCACTAATTTCAATTAGTCCACTTCCAAATTCAACGATAAACCTTCTGCCGAATACAACTACATAACGAAAAATCAAGAACAAAGTCCTAATCTAGGAGGGCTCTTCCGGGGACAAATTTATTCATCTATTATCAGAAAAGCTTTTTCTAAAAAAAAAAATTTTAAATTAAAAACTTTATCAGGAAAGGCAGAAAGCAAAAAAGCTTACTTTTTCCACGGATTCTTTGGAATCGCTATTCTTATAACAGCGTATGCTTGTGCTAGTACCTTGAAGCTTCAAAACAGGTGCTAATGGCGAAAATGGTAGGGTTCGAGCTATCCGAAAATGGGTTTTGATGGGAGAACGAAATTTGGGTGAAAGTGCGACCGTAGAGATTGAGGAGCGAGCAAAGGAAGTATATAAAGCAACAGCCATTTTCAAGGATTTCACAATTGGTTTCAGGCGTAGTTTGGATGTAACAGGTGTGTATATATAGTTGGGAAAAATGGTTGAAGATAAGCCCAAGATTTGGTAAAAATTGTCGGGAATTCAAAGAGAGGAGGGAGTAGAGGTAGAGTCGGAGCTCGAAGCATCCATTGCAATTTTTATATTATCCGTAGAAATTATAATATGTTGATAAATCTTGCCCCACTAATTTCTTTTTTTTCTATAATTATAGTATTTTCAATTTGTTGTGAATCGAATTCTTCGTATATCGCAGATAAATAATAATAAAGAGAAAATAATAGAGAGAACACGATGGAGAGAAAATGGAGAATATTATTAATCATTGATCTGTAGAGAATTACAAATTATATCCTATATATAAGGATGGAATCATATTTTCTATAGAAATCTAGAAAGATATGTATATATATCTCTAAAGTATATCTTAAGTAATGTCCACCAAATAATATATTTATAACACTCCCCCTTGGACATTACTTCGTTATGTTCATGCCTCGTTAAAAACCTCGCCGAAAACTCTATGAGATAAAAAGATCGAGGAAAAGAGTACATGATATATATTTATTCATGTGTTGCACTAGATGCCTCATTAAAAACCTTAACTAAGAAAACCCAATGGAAAAAAACTTAGCAAGGGAAAAAGAGTACATCTGTTTAGCCTTCCGGGCATAATGTAAACCTTCAAGGTTTAATTTTCAAAATGTCGCTCCCCCTCAAAACAATGATATTCAGAATCTTGTAATTATAAGTCATCCAATATTATCCATATATGTAGGAAGTGACTTTATGAATAATCTTCAGGATTATCACGAGATTAAACATTCTGAATAACAATCATTATTGGGGAATTGAAGTGGGTGAAAGAATACAACTCTAGTGTACCCCACTACTCATGTATGCAACACAAGTGTATTATCCTCATACTAGAGGGTGAAGAATATTTTAAGTGTTATAATATCATATGATCTTCCAATATATGCAAAAGAATATTAATCATACTCTTTTTGTAATTCTCAAAAGAAAATATCATGTATGAGTGGTTTAAAAAAGTATTCAAACTGATAAGAAATGTCAATACCACAACAGAGAACAAAATAACCAGTCGAAGATCTATAATTATCAAGATCAAATAAATATTCATTTGTTTAGTTAAACCACCAATGTCATACTTGGTTTCTTATAAAATATACCAAGATTTGTATACCTTGAAGATAACAAATAATGTGCTTATTTCAATATCTCTTTGTAAGAGAAGCACCAAGTCTTGCTAGCAAGATAATTTTGAATATTGTACCAGACCTGATAAAATAGTGTACAAAAGACACTTAAAAAGAGAACTTCTGGTCCAAAAATATCACGTTATCTTCTTTAAGTCTAAATGAGATGTTATCCACTTCTGGGGATCAAATGACATTGATGTTCTGAATAGATATAATAGATCTCTCTAGAACTCTTATTATACATCGACTGGTGTTAGAAATAATAATAACTCTTTCGAGAGATTGTCGATCTGCAGGTCGACATAATACTTGGTCTTATACAAGTCTTTTTATTTCATACTCCGTCTTTAGGCATGAATTAATTTTCAAGTTAATATATTCATTCTTCAAGAGGAATTTATACAGTGATCTCATCACTATATATGTTGCGATCTATTTTCTATAAAACCCATCAGGGATTTAATATAAATATTATCGTACAATGACTCATATCAATATATGTAGTCATGGAATTTAGTAACTGCATGTATACATTTATATTTTCTGCCATAGAACTCAAATAGCGGAACATTATGCCATCCAAAATAGGAGAGTAATTTATTTAAAATCAAGTATGGATCTCTGTGAAAAACCCTTGAGATCTTAATCTCGCTTTATATTTCACCACCTCATAGTAATCATTATATCCTGCAGGGATAATATTCATGAGCGAGTTAATCTCTATTCCAATTGCTCGTTTTTACATTTTTGGCTAATCATAATGCTTCTAGCATTTAAGCTCTGGATCCAGATTGGAGCAATTGTGGAATAAGTATGTTGTCGACAACTATAAAGTTTATGTTATTCTCCTTTACTCATAATATTCATGGCATTATATGATTTTTATCATTTCCCATAATATTTTAATTTATTTGTTCCGCAATCCCAATAATATTATTATTTTGATGCACGTGCTTTTGTATTGGGATTCTTGTCTTCAAGACAATTGTAACATCCCACCCCTCGGGTCCGGCGATGTCAGGGCCTGCAGTCCGATGCACCCCAACCACATCTCCAGTTTAGCTTACGGGCACCCCCATTTCACTA